>CAJVPJ010000060.1:0-52059 GCA_910592205.1 Paraglomus occultum
CACACTCCTACGACGGCGCAGCTAGATCCCAAACCGAGACAGTAGTTATCCGCTCTCCCATGACTATTGCCTCGACAATGGCAACAGAGGCAAATTTTGGATGAATTGATCCAAGTAAGGGCAATAGATGAATCAAGGATATTCAAGTGAACAGGAATCTGTTTGTGAGAGATTGGAGTAACAACAGCATCCCATTTTGGAGTGATAAGTTCTGTTCCTTTAATGAGAACTGGTGCAACATCTTGGACATTACAATACTCAGAAAGAGCATCATAGATGGCTTTGCTGATAGTTGGTTTGGGAAGGATTGGAAGACCATGCAGGTGAATAGTGAGAGATGATCTAGGGATATGCTTAGGAGGAGAAAGGTGGTAAGTTTTGTCCTTAACAGTGAAAGAGAGGTTGTGTAAGTATTTTTCATAGGTTTCCAAGTCCTTGAAAGTGAGTTGAACAAACTGTTCAGATGGGAAGAAGGCAGTGCCCAGGAGATCTTTGGCAAAAACTTCGAGGATGGTTTTGTCAGAAATGCGATTGGCTTTACGATCAATGAATAATGAGTTTGGAGAGTTGCAGTCTGGAGGAATACGACCTACAAAAGGTTTGTTAACAAGGGAGGAGACAGTATTTTTCCAGTTGAAGAGAGTAAAGGAGCCATCAGGATTCACCAGAGGAAAGTTGGTTGGAACTGATTTAAAATAACCTTCTGGAGCCTTTGGTATAGTAACAGGTGCAGGCTGTTGGAGAACAGCAGAGTAGGAGGGAGCAGAAGTAGCAGTAGCAGTATAAGTAGTGGAAGACATGAATGAGCGTCCAAAGATATCTCATTTCACATTAATTATGATTTAATTAATTCTCTAGGCCTTCCATATATTAACCCTGACCCAAAAATGTTACTTAACACTTCTGGGGCTAAATGGGATTATCAACTATCTGATGAATTGTGCCACAAACTCTGACATGAACTAATGCAACATTACAACTACTACATCAAAAATGAACGAGACAAATCAACCATGCCTACCTATTTTTTCCTTGCTGGTGCTGGTACTGGAAAATCTAGGAATGCTGCTGAGTTTCATTTAACAACAATTAATTGTTTACCAACAACAATGAATGGGGCACATGAACTACATAAAAGACTTAATAATACTTGGGTGTTTTATACCACCTTGGAGAATGGCACCCCCTGGACTTCAACTAATGAACCAGATCAATATAAAGCCATTGGCAATTACAATTGGATGCTTTACCAACTTCTTCACAACACAACTACATGGGATGATATTCTCGAAACCTATGAAGCACCAACCCCAGAAGACATCTTATGTTTGGTTGCTATATTAAATAGCCATGATACACTACCTACAGGAAAAAACTTGACATCAGCTGTTACCCAATACTTATCTAATGCTACAGTTATACTAGTTGTTGATGGCCCGTCTGTGAAGCACTTCATTATAAGATCGCGCACATTAATGATCCCCAAAGAAAAGAAGATGTTATTGCGGAGTATAATGATCATCTGCAAGTCGCCAGGCTAGAACGAGAGTACTATCAAGAAAATATCACACAAGCTCAACAAGAATTCTCTAATATTCAGGAAGCTAGTCTATCGTTGAAGTCTGTTGATGGTATGTTACCTTACTTAGTATCATTTGTTAGCTATTACTAGGATTACCATTTACATAGTCGATTTTCACACAGCAACAGCCCATTACTGCTATGACTGGGCTCAAAAAGTGCCCGTTCCACACTCTCCTCAACAAGTCGTGGCCACAGCTTGCAAGATAACTACTATATTGTATATGTATCTGAAGGTACGCTGCCACTAGGTGTAAGTCGGGGTTTTCGAAAGAATGTAAAGGAATCGAAGCTTCGTTACCTACAAAGTTGTCGAGATGGTACTCCCTCCAGTTAATGAAAAACTGTCGAGATGGTAGTCTCTCTGGTCGTGGTGAATAGGATACATGAAAAATACTCTATGGTTCTTGTTACTCTGCATAGCTGTGAACGTTCTTCGTTAATGAAAAAAAAGAGTCGTATGAGAGTATTCTCCGGCTTTTGTGGTGAATAGGATATATTGATCGGGGAAACGAAAGCGCTTCGTGGCCGCAGCTAACTGTGAACGTTCGACTCTATTATGATACAAATACTTATTATCATTATTATTCGATATTAGTCGATGCAACTGCGGGGACCCATATCAGATCAAAGTATCTAAATGATGAAGAAAGCGAGATAGTCAAAGATCTTGAAGATTTTGTTGCCCTTAATTTGCAGAGGAGGGTATAGATACTATTCTACGTAATGCACAAAAAGAATTGGTGAGTTTGGAACTCTTTAACAATTTAATATAATAAACAAAATAAATAATATCACATATTTGAAAAACTGATTGATCTTTGTCTTTGATTTATATAGAATTGCATAATAATAAATATGGGTATGTCCCGTGATAGTGAATGAATGAAACACTTCTACGGTAATCAAATACGTTATATTTTTATCTGACTTAGGATTTAAATATATATTACCAATTGTTGATAAATTTCGTTAATATGTTGAAATATTTCTTGTGTAATATTGATTTTCAAGTTCATCAAAGGATAGTAATAGCTTATCCAGAAATCTATGACTTCTTTCTCTGAGGTAAAGTCATTGTCACTTCTGCTGTCATTAAGCTTGTCGCTGACAAGACATAAAGAACTTTAATAGACTAAGACATGTGCTGATGATCACCATTAGCAATAAAAGAAATCAGTGATAATTACCTTGGAAAGTATAGAGATGTCTCAGAAGGTGAACTTTAAACTATCTTTCGGATTATGCTGTAATTATAATGGCGTAACATAGCCATCATCACAATATATCTTCTTTATCATTCGTTCCTCATTATAGTCTATGTCTTTCTTTTTCGCAAATAATCATTTTCATTTGACTTGTCCTGAGTGATATCGAATAAATTACTAAATCTTTGACAAATAATTGAGCAGTGACAGTACATGACACTTACTTGTCTACTGTTACGAGGTTGTCATGTTGAATATTTGTGACATATTGCTGGCTCTTATTTGTTGCTTCGAAATATGTAATATTCTTGCCTTGTAAAAGAGTCATAATTATTAGCTTTATTCAACCTAAAAACTATAGCGCCACTACCCACCCTTGCCATAGCGATTGAATCTTTGTAACGCTTTTTTTTGATTCTTGTCCAAAACACATCGACAGCTTCGAAGGATTTTCGTTCTTTTTGTTGGCAAAAACATATTAACATAAAATCAAATGACAGTCTTTCGCAACTAGTATATAACACATGTAATCAAACAAAAGATGATGAACCATAACACGGGGTTAGCTGACAACCAGTTGGTACGCAGGCATCTGGTTGCGTTATGGCAGCGACTACAGTCTATTCAAGAACGCCCGAGGGAAGACTAATGTTCACTCTCACCAGCCAGGGCGCGGTAGCTGGCTACTCGGGGGGTAGTCAATATGTCACGGCCAACGTGTCCGTAATGCTCGGAGGACCGGAACATACTCTAGCTCTTGAACCCACCATCAAATAATAATAATAATAATAATATACTGGACCTCAAAATTAGCAAGGCATTCTTGAGCAAGAACGTGGTCTTTGGATAACGCGTCTAAAGCTTTCGCGTATAGTTTATGTTCCCTTCTTTTGCCGTACGTAAGCCTATCGGTTCCTTCTCTATATTGAAGGAATGTAATCAACGACCAATTCGAGTCAACCTCGAAGAACTCTTCGATTACGCGTCTCCCTTCCACATGTACAAAAAGTTTCTCTCCCCCTAATAAAAATTTTTGCGCGCATGAATTGCTGATCCATCCCTAAATTAGGTACTTACCGATCTATCGAAAACGAAACTTTTGCCATTACATTTACATTGGATATCCACAAGACGATTGAATATTCTGTCTTTATTGTAGGCTAAAGCGAAGCAGTTTTTGTTGCAATTACACTGGTTGGCATACAAATTTGACCACCGCTTTAGCCCACGATTGAGAAATTCACCATCTGTCTGTTACTCACTTGCCTGATAGAAATTGAGTTTATTTCAGGCATACCAATAACGTTTATAATAAAACCTGTGAAAGCAGACACAACGTACAATATTTTCACCTATCTCTATTTACCGTATTTCTCTGACTAGAGTACCCCCCGAGCAAAGTGCGAAGTACCCCTAATTTTATTTGTCAATATTAATAGTCAACATATATAATATATATATATTCTCATAAAAGTTTGTCTTATTGCGTATTGTTAAGATTGTAAAAGTGCAACTCAAGGGTGGAGGAAGATTTTCAAGGCCATAATAATAATCCCTCGCATTACTAAGTAGTTTTCTCTGAATTGTAATACAACCCCGCACGTGGTCAGTCGAAAAGGAATTAAAGCTCACATTTGATTTTCCCCTTAATTATTAATATTAATCACAGCCCAGAGTGCATGTTAATATTCGCCAATCATTTATAATGCCGATAACTTGATTAGGTATCCCCACGACGCGTTCTTCTTACAGGCCACAGCATAAAATGTTTGGACATGATGCTGAAAACAAAAAAAAAATGGATGGCGGACAAAAAAAAATGGATGGCGGGAAAAAAAAAAGAAAATTTCTCATTCCGTTTTTAGAGATATTCTCGAAAAGTCAACGGTATCAATCGTATGAAAAATCGGGTTCAAGCCTGTGATGATGCTCTCTGAATGAAATCATACCAAATATTGAGCAATTAATAAACTCGTAGCCACAATAATATTTGGCTTTCATTAAAATTTTTATTCGCTCAAAAAACTGGCAACCATTACTTTCGCCGGGACTGTATCAAGTCAACGTCTATATTTCTTTGAGTTTCCTCTATCGGGATTTTGGTCTTCTTTTCTCTTAATTCCTTGTTTGCGTTCATCAGCTATGGAATAAAATAGTCAGACATGAACCGACGCCATAACGTAAGAGCAATTCGAATATATACCTCTTCGGGCCTTTTCCTCAAGTTCATCCCAATCAGGAGCTGAATCACTACTTTCTGTTTCAACAGAAGCCTCCGAGGCTTCCTCATCATAACTACTCTCGTCACTCTGAGAGACAGAATATTAGTAAGCTTTGTCCCTTTATCAAAGAAAAACACAGCTTATATCAATTTTGTATTATTCACTCACAGAGCTGTCACCATAGTCATCGTCACTCGGCATAAATTCACTGGCATCATCGGAAGACACGTCTGAACCTTCATCCTGGAACACAAAAAAATGTATTCAGTCCGCACAACCTAGTAAAAGTAGCATTCGCTCTTGAAACTTAAAGTTTTTAACGACTTACCTCACTATCTGGCTGGAGGAATGCCCAGCCTTTTCCTTTGAAAAATCCGGCGGGATCAGCGTTTATAGTTCTCATGATTTTTGACCAGTCGAGATTTACTGACCCTTCCGTAAACGACACGTCAACGTTACTAATATTGAGAGTTAATTAATAAAGGGAAAAACTCGATCGATAAGTCGAGTACTGCAAACCATACATACTCTAACCATTCCTTGACATTTTCTAGTTGTTCCATCGGGATGGTGTTAATATGTACCGGAGTTCGTGAGTAGTCTTTGAATACAAAGACCATATCAAAGTTCCGTAGGCCGTACTAAATAATATAGGCAATCATTTAGCATTTCTGAATAATTGTTATTATAAAATCTCAAGCGTTACTTACCTGTACACGTTCCAAATGTGCGACCTCGATGTCAGCAATTGTTATTACCAAAAACGGAGGGTCAGTCAGATGGACCAAACACTCGAGCGTTGGCTGCAATAGGACGTTGGTTCTGAAAGGAACTCCGCTAAATCCGAGCTCTCGGAATGGGATGTCAACCTCTACACGCCCTTCGCTCTATGCAATAAAAGGGGACTTAGTCCTATTAATAACAATCATATGTAGTGCACGCATACTTACTGCCTCGGCAATCTTCTCAGCAAACATTTTAAATTCTTTATTAAGGAGCGCACGTCTTCTACGCTCTTCCTGTTCGGCTCCGAGTTCATCTTCGTCCCCATATCTATACCTTCGTTTACGATTAGTGGTTTCGTCAAACTGTACATCAGCTGCCTCACGATAGAATTGTATGTCCTATGGACATTAAAATGTCAGTAGAAATACATCAGATTGAGATGACATTGTCGATTAGACATACTTTCGTCTTTTTCTTGCCAATAATTATAGGATTCCTTAGATGTATATGTAGTATGACAATAAGTTCATTGTCACAAGGTTGAAAAAATAAATGCTTAATGTTGCCAAAAAGTATATCTAAAAATTTATCAACACGTTATTACAATGTGCAGAAGCGATCTTGGGCAAATACATGTCAACTGACCTATCTTTTGTGAGCTCCGGCTTGATTGATATCTTAAACCATTTTGGTGTATCTCGAGCTCACCAACATTGCGTTTCCCTTCCATCACTGGTCTAGCATACACCTCAGACAGTCGCTGTGGTCTACGACCTGTATAATGTATAATATTAAAGACCTCCATCAAAAACGCGTTCACCATACAAAATGCTCGCTTACCCTTAACTTCCGCCAGTTTATCTTGTTCTATTATGTCTGCCATCTCCTTTCGTTCAACTTCCCTAAATACAGCAACGTAAGCTTTCGTTCATGTTGTCAACGCGTCACATCACCAATTCTAATACACACTTTTTGGTCGCAGCCTTTTTAAGTTCAAGAATCTTCTTGTATATTTCTGATAAATACAGATCAGTGCTTCGATATGTGACAGCTCTTACAAAATTGGCGTTGGGATCATCGAATGGCTGAGCGTTCCCAAAAAAAAAAACCCAACAACAATAAACCATTACAGCATGTCTCAAATAACTCTGTAAACACCTTTACTGGGTCGATAAACCTACCATATCCTCTTTTTTGCCCGTTGCTTGCCCAGGCGTAAGAAAGTTGAGACGAAGATAGACGTATTCGCCTTCTTCAGTCTTGGTCGCATTCTTCAATGTCGAAATATGGAAGGGTACAGCAAATCCAAAGATAGGTAATACAATCGTCTCGTTCTTTAAATCAACAACAATCTGCAATCGCAAGTCATTTAGTTGGCCATTACACTGTTCTGCCTGTAAATATAACTTAATATGTTGTCTTAAATCTAAATCGACTTGCCTTCAGATCTTTAACTTCTTTGGGTAAAGCAGTATCTCTTTTGTAACTTTCAAATTTACGAAAGACGGCTTGCCGTTGATTAGACTGCTGATCGACACCGTCAGCAAACCTGGCGATCCCCTCTGCTTGTTTCTGAATAGCCAACTCCTTTTGATGTCGTTTACGTCTTTGTTCCGGTGTCTCCTCTCCCTGCATAAATTTCATTAATATTGATACCGATGGTCGATGACTTTTTCAAACTAAACTCAAATAATGTCACACCTGTTCCTCACTACGAAACTTGGTTTTCAACACAGCACTTTTTTGTGGTTTTTTAGGTTCTGGCCGTTTAGGTTTTGGATTATCCTTGGTGTCATTTTGTTCCTTGGCTTCATCATCCTATAATCATTAAAGAATATGGCAATGTCAATCCAAACAATCTGATAAATACCAAACACTGTCCCTGCGATGGTTCAATCCTGATCCAAATTTAACCCAGTCGTAATAGAACACTCACACTAAAATAATAACAAACGTCATTTAGCTTCTTTTTTACATCTGTTAACATGACAGGTGTATCATTCGTAACCTTGATTGTATCTATAAGTAACAGTGCATATCTGCAAGAAATCAACAGGAATAGTCAGGTCAGTGTTTGCATTCGTAGTCACAATGTCCATTATAACTAATAGTATTTTACATCTTGCTTTCTTCATCATTTGCCTCTGGATTGGATAGGTCTTGAAAGCCAATAGACAAGTTCAGTATCATTCCGTTCTTCAACTCCTGCGTATTCTTAGCGTTTAATAGATATTGAGATTCACGAAATTCTATCCCAATCTACAAAAATATCAGTTAAAGTAGTTAGCCAGCGCGAATAGCGCCATTTATTAATGAGTAGCGTCAGGAAATCAGGTGCTAACATACGCTAGATCCGATATTTTTGACAAAATGCTTTACGAGATCCGGCCGTTTATTTCGGACGTATACTAAAGCTTTGTTATAAACGTCCCGAATTTTTACTCCATCTCTTATTGTTGACAAAATTCGGCGCTGTAACTCTAAGAGAAAATTATAGTTGTTCTCTTGTTCCTATTATTATGAACGACGACATGGTTAATGGAACTTTGTTACTCTGTCATACGGCAAAAACGTTCGATTTTACGTTACCTTATTTGGCTCGATAATGATGGTGCGTCCAATATTAGAACAGTAAGATTTGTATCTTACGCCTAACGAGCAAAGTATAGTGCCTGAGTGCAATATATTGGAATTTGAACTGGCTGAAGGTCGAAGATCGTAGACACCACCACTTTGAATGATCGGTTGATAGCACCATTCCATCCGGTTTGCATCAATCTAGAACAGAGAGGTAAACATTTTACTATGCGTTGACGTATTAAACAAAAAATCTGGAATGCCTCTATAAACAATAACTGCAGTTATTACATTTTGTAATACTGATCGGTGCTCTTTCCAGACTTTTGCGTCACTGATAATGTTATCAATGTCCTCTGTAAGCTTTTCGTGTGTCATCTTTCTATCATCGTCAATGGTTCCCGATAGCATTTCAATAGCTCGTTTCATGAAAACTGATGTAACTTTACAAGCTGAACGCATTGCGTTCTTGAAAATGTTGAAATTTACAATTAGCCTGATGAAAGCTATTTGCAGATAATATATATATATATATAGACACACCTGCTCTTCTTCATCTTTTGTGGCAAGAAGGGTTGCTAGCCCCAGGCTTACGTCTACTTCATGAAAGTTGCTTTTGTTAGAGTCGTAAACTGCTTGCCAATCTTGAACAAATGTCCCTGAAAATTTATCTTTTGGCAAGATTCCAACGCGTTTCTAGGAAACAAATAAATTTTAGACACAAAATTTTGCATTCATTATAGTTGGTTCAGCTAAACTATTACCTCTTCGGTTGACTCGATAATGTTGACAACATTCTCAAAAAGTGTCCGATCATTCTCTGAATTTTTCGAGCGTGCATAAATCTCAATAGGTATAGATTTCTCTGTTTGTTTGAGTTCTTCCAAACGAGCAACTGTACAACGATTTAACAGGTTGGTATTAGGCAGTTCAGTGGAAAGACATCACAACTAGATCGATCAAGGGTATATACCATTAGACTCTCCGGTTATTATGTGAAATGTATCATGCGTAATGAGAATGAGCATGTCATTACATTCGTCACCAAATAGCCATTGCTACAGGACCATAAATGAAATGAGTGTTGGCGCAAACATAACTAACGCATAGTGATGCACGCTTGACAAGTTACCTGAATAGCAGACGATTTTTGATAGGGGTTAGCGTCACTCAAGTTACCTATGACTATGAGGATTACGTCTGCACTCTGAAACAGATTTTCTGCTTCGCTCTTATGCTGTGCCTAGAAAATCAAGACATCTTGAGTAGTCTGTCTGGTATTTCAGTGAATATGGAAGCATTCCATGCGTCCGTACAAAGTCCAATTCGTCGTTGTGAGACACGTTTCGTTGAAATACTGGAACACGCGTCGATTGAACAAGAAAACGAAGAAATGACACGAGAATCCCAAATCACCAGTAAAGGGGGAGGGAGGAATTTCTTAAACTTACCTTCAAAGCTGATAATATGCTTCGTGCTCTCTTATTAAAAGACTTGGCGTCAATTACAATTTCGATGTCAGTTTTCTCGTCGGACATAGTTGCAAAGTGTATTAAGATTAAGTGTCAAAGTTTTTACGTGTTGACTTCGTCACCGTATCTCTTAGCATTATGAATGTGTATGCCGCAGTACTTTTGCATGTAGAATCTAAATGTGACGTCATAAATTACAAAGTGTGAAGTCTAATTTAATAGACTTTTATCCTAATTTGTATCGTGATGTTTCAATCCACATGGAAAGTACAGGTCATGGGATCCTTGACTCAGAAAGAGAGAACTCGTTAACAAAACTGTTACTATGTAAAACATACAGTCTCGTAAAATCTTTATTCTTTTTGATGAAGTTTATCCTCAGATTAGAAAGTCTTGAAATGATGATATCCAATAGAATTGAAGCCTTTTCAATCCATGCTTATTATTACTATATGAGCACAACGTAGTCTACTCAATCTTACCACTTACTGCTCAAAATACTGTATGCAAACGACGCGCGACGTAATAGTAACAGTTTTCATTTATAAGAAAAATGGCTAATTTAGCCTCGACTAAATGTTTTTTGTCAATGTCTATTTTGACTGCACATAACCGGGTCCACTGTAATTTTCGGAAGAAATACCAGTAATAGGATTGATCTTGTTTTCCTTCGCCCACTCGTTGGTTGCTTCTTCCCATTCTTTGGTCAGTGTCTTTGGTTTTGCGGAAACTTGTGACAAACAAAAAATTAGTAGATGTTGTAGACTTTGGGAAACCCTCCCCCCGATTCGTGATCCAAAATACATACCAACGGCACGACTAACAACATATAATCCAGTGCTGACACCAATGGCAATACATATGCCAAGAATTACTTTACGTCCGTGACCTGTTTTCAAGAAAGGTTCTCGGGGACCATAGGGTCCAAAAGCAACAAAGTAAGCTAAAATATGTTTTGAGGCAATTGTTTAATATTTACTCGGCGAGTCGGTTATAAAAAACTTACATGCTGGAAACAACGTACGCATAAATGACTTACCGGCTTTCTTTTCCTCCAATGAGAGATCTTTCCAATCTCCTTTCTGGCGCTCACGAAGTTGGTCCGTGATACTGGTTCGTTCGTTTTCAGTCAGCGATTTCCAGCGACTCTGGAGGTTAGTGACTGATAAAGCGGACGCATTTGATGCATATCGCCGACATACAGCGTTAAGGACGTTTTGACGTACACAGTTAGCAGTGCGTGTGCGTAACATGCTTGAAGAGTGCCAAAAAAACCTGCTCTTTTTCGATGAATTTTCGCATCAGATGGAGTAGTTGAAACACGTGAGACAGTATTTGCCAACATTCCAATGGGAGATTATAGTCGATAATTCAGACTTTTTTTTCGGTGCTTTATGGTCGTACAGCATATGTTAGCAATCACATGATTATCTTTCAGACCAATATAATGTATTCAAATTCGCACTCTCAGCCAATATTAATATGTCGGATCACGTCATGTTACGTGTCCATTTATTTATATCGGCGCCGTTCTGCTCATGGAGCATTGTGCATCTGATGACTGACAATAAATTAAAAAATTAGGATGGGCATAACAAGCCACTTATTTATACTTAATTTATGGCATGATAATAACTATAAACTAGGGCGGATGACATGCGAAAGGGCTGGTAATGTGACCCCTTCAGCCAGTCACCAGCTTTGTAATTCTAGTATAACACAGACGTCTTAGAGAGAGAGGCAAGAGTCGGTATATAACTGTATCAATATTGTTCTCTTGGAAGTAACATTTAGACAGAAATATAATTATAATGTCAAAAGGCTAAATTATTTGTTAAAGACTCTTTAGGCTCGTAACATATATGAGCATTATTAATATTAACGTCAATTATTGAAATTTTGTTTTGTGAATTACCAACAATAACTGTATGGCAAGTCGATTGCATTAGGTCTGCTGTTTGCGTGTTTACATTTACCACTTTAATATACTGTATACAATAATCCTTCTAAATATTTCTATTATTATTTAATATGCATGCGACTGTTTATATTTACCCACACATACAGCACAGATTGTAAGTAAAGCCTTTCCTATAGTTGTTGCAATTTGCCTCCCAAGCGATTAAAGCGATTCCAGCAGCCACGCAAAATTTCTGTTTCGGGAAACCGAAATGTGCTGTGATAGCGACAGCGAACATTGCACGGGTACTAGCGGCGCAGTGGCGCAGTGACACAGCGATAGCATATCAGATAGTGGTAAACCAGTTTTGTTTGCTAAAAGTAACTATTCGATCCGCTTGTAGTAATATTTCATTGGAACTAATTTAACAGCTGATATCGGCTCTGATGTTTCCATCATTGTAAGTGAATCAGGCCATCCCTTTGTACGACATTCACATTGTCGGTTAGTCATATGATGCTTGCTTATTGTTATTTTACCGTTGCCAGTGGATCGAGCTTAGACAGTGTTCACGTAATGCTTAGTACAGGTCAACTATTACAGAGTTCTGTCTACCTTGTAGCTTTTAATGTCAAAAGCAACACTTTTATTATTGAGTCCGAAATTTGTGTATAATTGATGAAGATCACACCATATTAATCGATATGCAGAATGTGCCGTGCAACCATAAGATCATTGATTACAATGAAAAGAATGGTTATTAAAAATGTCTTGCTACTGAAGATATTATTTTTTTTCAATGCATTGAAAATTCCAACAATAAATGTAACATTTTTAATAAAAACAAACACACGAATGAAATGGAAATCTGATTGTAATTGCGATTATTACCATCTCTTGAAAACATCATTAATCCGCTATGGTTGATTGAGAATTGTCTGGCACTCGACCTTGCTTCACGCACTCAAAGTCCTTACGCCTGTCTTAAAACTTACGTAGTGTAAGCATATTACTCACCGTACAAACATCGTTTCCTAAATTTCTGTATTTCTATTTCAGCAATTTATGCGGTTCCGTTTAGGCGTTGAGAAGTAGCACTACAAGGGATATACAACAGCAAAAATAGAAAAATAAACTTAACGTTACGGAAACATTTTGAGAGACAAAATTACTGAGCGCAACGGCTGCAAGTTAATTTACTACTACGTATATTAATATTGTTATTCTTAATTTCGCGTTCTACCTTTAACAAGTGTTGCTCACCAAACTACTAATAATGTGTTTGGAATTAACTCAATATAAGCAAGGGCTATTCCTTCTAAGTGGGAAAGGGGAGATCTGAACGACTGTTCAGTAAATAGAGTTTCAAAGTCCATTATGAAAGTAGACCATTAACCAAACTTACGATCGACCGTATTAACAGTTTTGTCGGAAACGTTACCGATATAAATAAATAACGATGCGCTTAAACAGATTCGGCAATCCACAAACGCAAAATATTTTCCAATGTCGTGTGCATTTCTGGTGCTTGTTTCGCATGACCGAAAGCTGTTTCCGAGATTTCTTCTAACTGAACCGAGCTAGTCGTTCGGTATTGAAGTCGTTATTAGAATTAAGATAACTTGGTAAGATTTCTTCCTGACAATCTTTTCAAAAGTTTATTGCCATGTATATTAGCTAAGTATGAGTAAAGACATTTACCTCATGATATTTATATTCATATCGGCTTTTCACCACCCAGACTATCTATATCTAATTTTACAGAGAGTATGCACTGTTAGCATTATTTCCTGTCATGTTGAAAATAAATAGTAAGCGATATGTGGACTTTTGCATACTCTTGATTAATTTTATTAATAATAATTTTTCAAAATTATTAGCTGATTTCTGGAAAGAAAGATTCAATCAACGGTTGACTAAAACATGCTGCAGTTATTACTACTGAAGATCTCACCACAAGCAAATAATCTCTTTACATTTAGAGTGCTAAAAATATAGTGCACTCGGTAGATTTGGACACCAAATAGGCGAATTCATACATAAAGAGAAAAATTATTAACATTCTATTTATTGCATTATTGCTATGGTTACAAAATTTATTAATTATTCAATATTTGGCATGTGCTTCTTTTTAGCTTTGAATCCGATTTTTCATGCTACTAATACTGCTAACTATGATGCCTTTTTCGAGATCTCCCATTCCTCTTTAACTATGTCTATAAAGACGGTTGAAAATCTTCTTTTTTTTGTACCACGCTTTTCTTGTTGAGATTTTTCGAAACGCGCCGCTGAAACCAAATTTTTCAAGTCACTCTGAACGTCATAGGAAGTGCGTTCTGTGTCATTATCTTGCTAAATAAACCAATGACCCAACAAGTTATCTGAATGCTAATCATTGATACAAGCAACGATTTAAATTTTTTGTAAATACGTGCGTATATGGATCTTGCTACTCCTTTAATGCTGATTGCAGCCTAAATGTGAGCTTTTGAAAGGGGTTTTGTTATGGGCTGAACGCGGGAAAGGGGGGTTTCGTGCAACTATGCAAACATGGTATTGCAAAATATTTGTTTCGTCGGAAAACACCACCTTATTCAATTATACTATTTTTTAATAATTAATTTCCGCTTTTTCAATTACAATAATGAAAAAAAAAAAGCAGTAATTTAAATGCTCACGTGACAATTTAAACAGTTTTCTTTCGCTTGTTGGGAACCCACCGCATACGAACTTCCAGCCTATTGAGGCTACGGGCAAAGTACGCTCACTCCCAACCTCAGAAGATATGTATACTAATCAAACGTATAAATTGGGATATTGGTAGCTGTTGACAAACAATTTCGCGATTGTAGACATTGTTGCAGGACAATTACACAAGACAATAAACGGTATAATTGTATCAATGTTAGAATAGTTTAATTAGATAGCTCAAAAGTTATAAAAGTAACGTAGATTTGACTTGGCATCGGTGTGTTGGACGTTCGATTTCTTATTATCATATCATATTTTCATTAACAAACGAGCGTCCTTCGTAAACCTATCCCTCAATAATCCGTTATATTTGTGAAATCGCGAATCCGTACAGTTGATCGTATTACTGTCCAGCGATTAACTGCGTGCATTCAAGATAATCAACACATTACTGTTCTACTACCGAATTAATCCATTGATAGAGAATCGTTTTAATACACGAGCATAACTAACGTCGAGGATTAGTGTACGCGACGATTTAGGATCGCGCAAGTGGGCAACGTCTGGTCTAAATGTCACCTTTGGGTTTAGCTAAATCCTTAACCGAGCCAATGGCCATCGTATAATAACTATGATTTCTTTTGAATAAAGCAGATAATACTTTGTTAGGCTTGAATACATGTGCCAGCTAGGACGCAGTCATTTCTGAAATAATCTTTTTCTTTATTGATTCGATACACCACCAATTCACATAACATGTTTGGATATTGTAACAAGAGATGCCAGTTACAAGAGTAGCAGCCAGTGGTTGATCAAGCAAAAATGTTTTAAGCAAATCAAATTTCCATTGAAAAATATGAAGACAATAAAGCGTACAAAAACCTAACTATAAAAGAAAAAAATAAAGTACAAAGAATAACCTGACACAAGTAAAAAAGTAAGGAGAGGAAGTCAATTCGAAAATTTGAGAAATGCTATTTTTACAAATACAAATGATTTTCTGATCGGGGTGAAAGCATCGTTCGAGAAAATATAATGAACCTCCCGCCTTCTCTACCAGGGTCAGGTTAAAGAATGAGAAATCGATGTTACAGACTAGTTACCGTAAAAAAAAAAAAAGAAAGATAAAACAAAAATACAATTGAATAAAAAAAAGTTTACAACAAAGGATAAAATGCACGAGTAAAGTTTAGGTTTGCACGATGGAATAATGTAACAAATCACTTACAAGAGCTATTTTTACATAAAATGTGAAACACCTTCGCCCATACATATGTCTAATCTTCCCCCCACCTTGCGAGTCTACAGCATCTTCTCGCCAAAAACGAAATCAAACAAAAATACAATATATCAAATGCAGAAAACTCTAATACTACGCTCGCTCTTTCTATTCACAATCCCCTCCAAAACTAATGTGTAACAAATAATGTTGCAAAATGTTTTTACATGTAAGGGTGATAATTCTGTGTAAATTCATTCAACCCAATGACGCCCATATTTCCGAACTGACTCAGCCCATTAAATGGGAAACCGAGCATATTGTTCATATTGATAGAATTCATAGCTTGCATTTGTTGATCCCGATGCAGTTTTCCTTGAATGCGTTTACCATAAGGCGTATTACGAACGGCGGGTAACAACGGGCGAATGCAATCCACCAGTTCAGCACGTTGTGCGGGGTCTGCGTAATCCAAAGATGTCTGCACAACATAATTGGCATAGCAATCTTTCAAAAGTTTCTCAAGACGGCTTTTGTTAAGCATCTCTTCCACAAGAAGTCTTCGCGTCTCCGGTTGTGCGACTCTAATACACTACAAATAAACGTATATGTAAAATCACTCGAGTTTTCCTTCTCTCTCTACCAACATTGCTTACCTTTTCCATCACGTTTGAACTGAACTTTTGCACTGATAGCAAACACACATTTCCAACAAAACGTCTAATTAATGCGTCTGTGAACCGATTGTCTTTTAAATCCAGAACATATTGAACGACGTAATTGCCAAACGGATCTTGCACCAAGTTAAGTGCGTGGTATGTTATTTCTGTAACAAGCTGCATTTTCTGAGACTCACTAGCGTGATCGATACATCGCTGTAAGACGCAGCATCCATGCCGATGTGTGGACACTTCAACGCAGTGTTTGCTAACTGCATTGTAAATAAATTGGTTGTCTTCTGGACTCAGCCGATTCAAACACTTTTGAATCACGTGATTACCGTTAAGATCTTTGATCAACGGGACAACGTTTAGATTTAATGCCATAATCACCATTTCAATCTGAAGCAATGTGTCAGTATGTGTTACGCAATGCTAATTTCAGCAAGCTTGGACAAAATCTACAAACCTGCTGCGGTGTATTTAAGAATTCGATCATCTTCTGAACTGCACGAGTGCCGTGCATATTCAAAGAAATATTAACTAGCTCTGGTGCAACGGTTTTAACAATTATAGTGCGTTGTTCGTCACTGCAGCATTCCAATAGCTTCTGACAAAGATAGTTACCAAATGGATCTGGCAAGTGTCAATGTTGCAATTAGATGATGATTATAATTCGAATAGCAGAATCGATTAACCAACCAACCTGTCATCAACTCAACGAAATGATTGGATACTTCGTTGAAAATCATATTAATGTATCTTTCATTTTTCTCCTCCAGCTTTTTTTGTAGATATCTGCAACCATGCTGATCCTTGCAAAGAGAATAAATTTCTCCCACCAAGTCGTCCAAAACCACACCAGCAAATTTGTTCGTTGCTACAAAAAAAGTTCGAGATAAATTGTCATGAAGAAATTAAAGACAACACGTGTTAATACTCACTTTCAAGTTCATTGTTCATTCTTTTTTGATTCATCTTCATACTGACAGTAGATGGTTGCATAATCCTCGCATTGTTGGCGTTAATGGCCGCATTCAACGTGGCGATATTTTGATTGTATGCTGCGGCTGCGGCTGCGGCCGCAGCCGCAGGAATTATCCCCATCGGATTCATCCCATATTGACCATAGAATGCGGCTGTGTTTAGTGATGGCACAACGCCTGGAAAGGCCATTTGTGCGAGATTTACATTGACGGGAGTCATTCCTCCAAAGCCGTGAGTGTGCGCGTACTGACATCTGTCTCCGCGGGCACACCATCCTTGCTGATAGAAACGACACACGTTATTTGATCCCATCTCATTCAAACTGGGCACAGAGTTATTCTCAACTTCCAGAATATCCGGCATGCTAGGATATCCACTCGAACGACGCGCATAACGACCAGTTGATTGAAGATTTGGTGCAGAGTACGAATTCATGAGCCTCGGAATAGATTTTGAAGATGCACCGTCCGACTTTCGGTCACTCGAAGTTGGAGTTAGGGATGCCAGATCAAGTGCAGTTGATGATGCCGATAGCTAACAATGTAAGAAATAATCTTTAATGATCCAGCAATCTGAGCATTTAATGGTAATCAATGATACGACATACCATTCCAGGATGACTATCGCGACGAACCAATATCGGAAACTTGTCATCATTGGTGTTCATTTGCAAATACTTGTGCACGTACGAAGACGTTCGCTGATTCGAAGTCGATGCGGTTTCACTATCGTCATCGTACAAAAATTTATCATTAAACTGGGGGAATGTGGAAACATCGGTTGGAGAAGTTTGATTCCTAGCTATTTCATCAATGCGATTAAATGATCTTGCAAAAGACGGACGAAGTATTTCCTTTCTGCTACTACAATATTACGATTTATAAAAGTTAGATTATCGCAAAAGCATAATAAAAACTGCCGCGAGATTGGCTGGATAGGCTAGTGATAATTGGTCAGAGTTTAGAAATCGAGCACGTACTCTGTATCCTGATCATCTCTATCTTGCAAAGATAACTTTTCTATATTTGGCCAAGTTAATCTTTCGGGTGCATCGGAATTCCGCCTCGAAGTTGGCACTGAACGTGATGATATACGTTGTCCATTATATGATGGAGTGTCGGCCGGGCGAACACCGACAACTTTAGGAACCGATACAAAACTGTTAACCGAAGACGATAGCCTCGGCATAGTGTTAGCTCTAGCACGAGTATCATACGAGGAAGCAGGTGGGGTTGTTGGGGCACTATTGGCCGTGCCTGACTGATGTTGATTTAACAAGTCTTGTTCTTCTCTCATCTGTCGGAGCTCAAGAATTTTCATATGTTCCTCAAACAGTTTCCGCTGTTCCATCCGCTGTCTTTCATGTTCTAGACGTTTTTGTTCAAGCTTCTAGTTAAAATCAGAAAGACGACATGTTACAAATCCCGTTATCACATTTCCTGCAATATCTGATTAAATATGACAATAAATCTTACGACATCAACTTGTGACGAAGGAGAATTCGGTTTCGTTGATCTTTGGGGAAACTGTCATATGCAATAATGGGCAGTTATAATATATGATTGATTTCGATATGATCGTGTAGCACGAAAAAACGAGACTCACCAGGATTGCTCGTTCACCGTCGGAATCAAGAACAGCTAATAAATTTGAAGTATGACTTGATTCCATATCCCGGGTGGGAGATTTTCTTTCATTAAGACGCTCTAGGCTGCTATCAACAGAGGAATGTAGGGGAGGCGAACTCATCGAGAGGGCGCCGTTCAGAGCCTGACGCTGACGTTGGAGGCGATCTGTACTCTCTTCCACCGTTTCCAATCCAACAGAAGAAGTATTCAGTGGAGGTAAAAACATGTTTGCTCTATGGTCCATAGTCTGCGGCGTTTTTGTGGTATGCTGATTATTAATTGAGGAAACAATCTAGTTAGAATATTTGCGTCTATATAAAATATGTCTATAATAATAATAAAGCAACCGAATCAACGGAGGACGGAACAGGTCTATGATAAAAGTATTACAACAAGAACACGATAAAAGTGAAGAAAGGATTGAGAAAGAATGGGGTTAGGTAACTGTTGAGAATAAATAGGGCTAAAAGTAAGTGATTTGTTTGGGTAGTGCCAAGCAGGAGAAACGCTTACGACGTATATAGCTGCAGAAGGGCAGCTTTGAGATTTGAAGTAAACTTAAATAGCAGTATATGACTTCATCGGGAGAAGGTTGTTCGCGAAAGACCGTGATTAACGTGAATAAGAATGTACCAGAGAGGTCCGGGGGGAAAACAAACAAACAAAACGCGTTGTTACAGTGTGAGTCTTGAAAAGAGTACGCAAGTGTAATTGAAAACAGCAGCTGGGAAGTAAATCGGGAAAGGCTGGGGCCAAAGAAAGACTCACCCAAGACAAAAAACGGGCACAGAAGCTAAAGACGTGAGAGTGAGGACGGGAAGGAAGAGATATACACGTATAAGGTTGGATGGAATAAGTATAATGATAAAAAGATAAACCTAAGTAACATTTATTTATACGTATTTATATGACCAGTCATTCTTATCTATATTTATACGTTTCATCATAAGAGATGTAAAAATTATAGTACAGTATTATTATTTATGGGCAATACAAGAGAAGTTATACTTGCCTGAAGTAGACGAAAGTAGATGATGGGATGATAATGATGGATGATGATTTCTTTCTGAGGTAAAGCAAGTTTTTTTTTTCTGACACACACTGTCAAGTGTTCATTGGGTTACTCTCCAATCGACCTGCAAATTAACGGGAACTACCCATACCATACATACACTAATACTGTTAACGACACAACTACCACAACTACGACTACCACTACCACTACGACACGGCTACCACTACCACAACACACGGCTACCACAACACACACTGCCACACACTACCTACCACACACTACCACACGGCAGTAGTATAAATATTACGCAACGGGCGAGAGGTCTGACAAGGGTGAATCACAGTCAACAATAGGAAGAAATGATTATGGATATAAATGTTCGATTGGTAAGATTCAAAAGACGTTGATACATTTCACGCTTTAGTGCATAAATGCAAAAAAGAAACATAAATAGTCTAATAAACATAAACTAGTGTTATTGATTGACTTAATATAAATTGGGCTGTGCTTTCTATTGTACTGGAAACGTTTACGTTTATAATTTGTGATAACATCACATGAAATACATGCAATAATGGTAACTGTTCGTTGACCAGCCCCTTCATACATTATCTCTCTCTGTTCAGCCAAAGCGAGAAACACGCATAAAAAAGAATGGGGGAGTAGAGCATTAGGAAATAGAGGAGAAGCAAAGAACGTAATTAATTAAGCCAATTAAGGTATAGAATTCAACGTGTGGCGCGAATTTTGATCAGCCGAATTGGATCAGGAGAGACAGGAAAAGCGAAAAGAAAACCCTTCGGATAGTCCCCTCCTTCCCCCGCCCCTTCGCTTCGTATTAACGTAAACAGTAGTAATATATACAACATATATAAGTTCATATAAATTCATAGAGTATTGTTCTCGATTGTTCTCTATTAAGAGAGATCATCTCTCCCGTAACATAATCTATACAATACCGTTCATAACAAACCATTGCATTGGGTCTTTCTTTTCCACCCCCCAAATCTTCTTTTATGTATGCCACAAAAAATAAAACCGTAAACAAGCCCCTCTTGACTCCCTCCAAAACCAATGATAACAACAGAAACGCTTTCTTCTAATATTCCTAATCTCAAATGAAGTTTCATCGAGCGCTGCTTTTTTCTTATTACTTTATCAGTGCCCCAGATATATTGTAAGAATAGCCTCTCTTGAAATGTTTACCAGCCGTTTACCAGCCTAAACGTGTCGGAATATTTCAGAACAGACGTATTTCTATTATAGGCAAAGAATCACAAGAATATCTCTATATGGTTACTCTGATTCGATGTCAACTAACCACGTTTGGACAGTACTACGGCGTGAGTAACGATAGTCATCTTTATGACAACACGTTTTATGCAAGCAATCAATCAGTGTCCGTCTATTTTAATAAGACAAAAATAAATTCCACATGACGACTGCATGAGATAATTTTTTCAATACATAATGTCTATTTCTACTACTAGAATGTGGATTGGATGTTCGATTAGCCGCCCACCGTACTTGGGAGTTCAAAGTTATAAACCCAGTCTCGTGGTTTGATAAAAGCAAAACCTACCCATTTTTTCTGATGCGAAGAACTTCTTGGTCAGTTTGTTGTACACTGTAACCTATACCAGTCAAGTGTTAACTAACTCTATCCCCCCAATTGCACACTCAAACAGATCGGAAGAGCGTACGAAACGCTCAGACGCCTTCATACATTCAACGAGTGCATCCATTGGTGCAATTTATCGTATACTATGATACAAAAGATTGTTCTGAGAGATCGATATATTGGCAAAGCCGATGATCTGTAAACTGCCTGCTTCTGGCTAGTAAGGAAAAAAGGTTTGACCGCAAAATTGCGCCTACAGCGATTACGTTTACGCACATTGTACTCGACGTATTACGCTTTCATATGTAATAGTTCAACATACACGTGGTTTAAACATGGAAACCGCATGTCATTCATGCAGTAAATCTTTCCTCTCTCTAAAAGCCAAATCTAATTCTGTCTCCAACAAACCCCATTGTCTCCTTTCTTTCTTTCACGGTTACCTTTAGATGTTGCATTCTTCCCTCTGGAACACTTTGTTCATATGAAGGGAAGAAGGACAAACTGTCTTTTTTACACCTTGTATCATTATTAAAGCATTCGTGTTTTGATTGCTTTCCAAATATTTGCAATAAATTCATCTGCGCACATGATCAAGGTTCTATCGTCAACCTGGTCACGTGCACTGCAATACGTATTAGTACACTATATTATGATCATGCTTACCCTTGTTTGTAGGAAGCGAATAATAAACCCTAGAAGAGATATTAAAAATAATAATAACAACCATTAAACGTCAAGATATTAACCTGTACGTGTATACAATTTCTAATGG
The DNA here is from genome assembly GCA_910592205.1 of Paraglomus occultum. Classification (NCBI taxonomy): domain Eukaryota; kingdom Fungi; phylum Glomeromycota; class Glomeromycetes; order Paraglomerales; family Paraglomeraceae; genus Paraglomus; species Paraglomus occultum. The sequence goes on from CAJVPJ010000060.1 coordinate 22,282, forward strand.
AAACAAAGTTTCGAGCGTTATTTACCGGACAAGTTGCTTTTTATGATGTGAATGTTCCTTGTACTCTAGTTGAAGAGGGCATTTATGATTGTACCGTATGTTAGTTGACAGTGCCTAGGGAATACTTGCACTGTGTAGCGAAAAAAGTTGACCAAACGTATGCGCAATTTAGACAACAATTGTAAACAAACGCAATTTAATACCAACCTATATAAAGTGGTGTTTTTCTCTTGATAACATCCCCATTCTTGCATATAGCAAACCCCTTCAAAATGACACCATCACGCCTAGAAACGCATCGTTACGAGGATGCGTGTGCAAATCGCAAGAAATTCATAAATTAACTAACACCATCCACTATTAAATATATAAATATCAAAAAGTTGAAAGAAATAGAACGTTAGCTCATGGAAAAGGAAACGAAACAAAAGAAGATTACAGCAGCAAGTTCTATTCGAAGAAATCCTACTCAATAGTTGAGAACCCTTGGCTGTAAAACTTCATAATATTCATAGAATGTAAATACAGCGTTTAAATGAACTGGGTTACAAAAACCAATTACCAACCGGTACTTCTATGTTACTACCATCTTAAAAGGTTAAACGCGTTGAATAGGCTGAAAAACAAGCTTACAACTGTTTTCAATTACCATATAGCACTGGTTCTAGCACCCCCTTTATTAGCGCCAGGTTTTATACTAGTCACTTCTCGTCATTCTGGGAAAGAATCCGGGGTACTTAATCTGTGCATAGTGTTTATCATACTTATTCCAAATCTAACCTACTTATTGTTATTATTATTATTCTCAAATATGTCGTATTTGTAATCACTTTTCTACCATCGCGTATTACTCTACAATTATGACGTCATTTCAGTACTTTCTAGAACGCTGTCACAATCAGAGATTAGACTATCTTCACTTCCATTACTCGAATACTTGGACCATATACCGAGTAATAATGTTCCCTTTAGCCCTGCGCTCCTTATCCAAAATGCTAACAGAGTCTCGAATTCAGGAGACATCGGTGGAAGGAAATGCCTGTGCGCGCTTTTAACAACTCCGTCTTCTTTGACATTCAATCTCGGTTTAGGCCCAATGTTGGTGTTGCGCGTTTACATCAGTAATGTTCCATTGCGACGATGGTCTCTCAAATATACTTGTGTACTTGCTTTTAGGACAAATTATAATTATTATTATGTTACACCCACGAAAACCAAAAGTTTTTTCGCCATACCACTTTAGGTGCAGACATGGTTTCGCAAAATGACAGTCGAATCAAGTGAAGTATGGTAAAGGACATGACGAAGTAAATACTAGGGAACGCGATCAATAACGTCATCATAATCAATCACAATCATTGGTCGAGAAAATCATGTGGACAATTATATTAATATCGAGAAAATAATTATTTGGATAAAGAAATCTATCAAAAAGAGAAAGTCTTCGAAAGAGCATTAGAAGATTCTCCAGAAAAAAAAAAGAAAAAAAGTGCCAGAGGAATAAATGGCTGGGAGGGACATTAGGAGTAATCTCGTATATGTGTATTCTTTAATAAATTTTACAAAACTGAATGATGACTGAATATGAAAAAGCAATACATTTCTTGGAGATGGGTGCAATTCGAGAGAAGGGTTTGCGGAATTACGTAAGACGTTCAAACGCACTCTAGACTTGAACAAGATATTTTCTTAATGGCTCAACTGAAAGCCGACCAGTCGACCTCTTAAACGAAAACACGTATTAATAAAAGAACTTTTTATTATGGAGACTGCAATACGCTTCTTTGCCACAGAATATTCTAGGAATTGGTCGCACGCACTTTGAAGTCATCTGGCAACGGAATGGTATAATAGCACGCGTTTATGGTAATGTAAAAGAAGTGCCGCAATGAAAACAAATAATTATTGATATAACTGTTGTTACTGTCGTGAAGAATTTTCTCGACAACTATGCTGCAATTCATGGATTACCAATCCCTGATAGAAACGTCAATCACGTTACTCAATCGCTTACACTATTGCCAGCCGAACGATTTCATTGAAAACGATAGCACGTTTGAAATTATGAGCGAATTATGTGACAGATGCCAACACTTTCGGAACTGGCTTACAGTACAATGCTCGCAAGGAAGAAGCGAGAGACTTACTAAAAAGTATTTGAGTTGGAGGGAAATTATTACAACAAAATACGAAATTAGCAGAACAACAGAGAAAATTGGTAGATGAGTATTTATAACAGGAGGGTAAAGTTGATTATTGTAGGTTGATGCTAATGCCCATTACAATTACAAAACGTTTACGCTCCCCATTCCGAAGTAAAATTTATTACTCAGTCTGCGTAAAGTACATTTACAGTATTTGGTATCCAAGGTAAAGCAGTACGCGAACAAGTTAATTATGTTTTCGATAAAGACGAAATTATAGGGAAGGCCCTAGTGGTATATGGTATTCGATGGAATCAAGAGGATTGGATAAAAGCGAAAAGCATTTAAAGATTACTTGTGGAGGACAGAATAAAAATAATGATTTTATCTGTATTGGTAATTTGCGATTATTATGAAAGCATCGAATTAAATTTTATGGTGCCTCGGACTGATTAAAAAGCTCTATTACTATAGAAAGACAACAGTAGATTGTGTGGATCATGTTGTTAAAGTTGTGAAAAATCAAGCACAACGTGATTAAACAAAGCTCAGTGTTGTGACAATGAGAAAGGTTTTCGACACTTAAGCCTTAATTCTGTGTCAGGTATTTTCTTTACAAAATTAAATGGTTTAAAAAGTATCAGCATTTCTTTTTTGAAGCTGCTTATCCAGGACTTGTCAAAGCTCAAATGGCCGCCAATACTAATGGCGCTTATATGAATTTAATTTGTTGAAAATTAAAAATGCAACTGTTTCTAAATTTACCAAGGAAATTAAACCTTGTTCCATCCTAGTACTGACTCCGCCTCCATGGGATCAACTAATTTATACAGTTGTGTCACAAAGGCATTTCTTCCCGCTAATGATCCAGAAAAAATGGGATTGTCTATGTCATTCAATAGTAATTATAATTAGTCTGGAGTTGAACCTTGTAAAAACCAGAGTGGGTGAGTATTTTATATTTCAGATACTGTTCTGATAATCTTGTAGAATCAATGAAAGAACGTTGTGAGTTAATTGTTGCTAATAATGGAGAACGTATACCATATTGATAATTGAGTATAGATCAATAAATTTTGTTGCTTTCTAGCTTTAAATTCAAAATTTTATTCATTCATTTAGGCGCAACAACCAAATTTTATTTGCAACATGCTGTGCAACTTTGAAGAAATATGCTAAATGTTTTTGTTCACTGTAACATGATAAACTTAACATGATGCATAAGTTTATTTATTATTACAATTGTTGCTCTTAACAATGATGATGGTATCATATTATTTATATTGTCAAAGCAAAAATCCATGTCAACATGAACTTGCACTTGTACTTGGTGTGAAATGTTAGGTGACTGTTAACCTACATCGTTCTCACAAATTATTATTAATATACTAAATGATTGGGCTCCGTGTGACTAACGTTATTAACCATATTCATAATAGCCTTCTACGTTTTAACGTTATTATGCTTTCCTGCCAACAGAATAAGCTTTTCCCACACCTGACCTGATTGTTTATTCTGATGAATCAAGCCTTACATAATCCATTTTATATAAAACTTATCATTTAATATTAATATGTTAGTAGCCAAAAGTATAGAGATAAAAATGACGTATGTTGCAATATCGACATTGACGCGAAGTTTGACAATATTAGATACAACCTACGAAATGCCTATAAACCAAAATGTACAAAAAATTAAAACAACATCTGCATTATGACACTATATGTCCGTATTTACTTAACATGACATTAACCAACGCTGTCAGCGTTGAACTTAGAATGTAGTTATGGTCTTCCATTTAATAAAACGTTCATTTATCAACCTTACGTTTCTATCTAACCAAGTCAAAGCCACTCGCATACCATCGTCATTCAAGTGACACTTTATTGAAACATTACGCAGTGCCGAATAAAAGGAAAGCAAATCTTTGTTTTTGGTGAAAAAAATAAGCGTATTTACAACGTCATACATTTGCTTTTTTAGACAAACGGCTATGTATATATTCAGTGATGACATTTGTTCATCACTTTATTCCTACATACAATAACAGTTTATATCTTCCCTGCTTTTTATTAATAAAGTAGCTCCCCCCTTATAACAACTTTTCCTTTTTCAAATTATAGTTTTTTGTGGCTTTATGGATTGTCCAAATTCGGTGTAGCTCGTATTATATACGAGCATTTACTATTGTAGCAACTGAACGTGAATTTCGTAAACATTAAGATGATTTATGCTAAAAATAGAGCCATTAAAAAAACTGCGTTGCGTAATAAAGGGGAAGAGTTGAACAAATAAGGAGGAGGTTGATTTTAATATTAATGCAACATCCAATTCTAGTACATTAATTATGACTGTTTGATCATAAATTCTAAATATAGTTAACAGTTTTTTTAAGTCACTTGACGTTATATTGCCTGCCGCAATACAATTTAGACTTGATTTTTACGAAGTCACAGCATACATTAAAATCCGTATTCGCATAGCGGACAATTAGCGATCAAATTAAAAATGCTTTTGTAAATGCTGAATGATGAGATTATTCACTCGAGAAATCAAATAATGTCTTAACTGGTCACGCTCCTGTTCTAAATAATTTGTAATTCTCATAGAAAGTCACTTGACTCATCGCCTATATATACTCTGGTAATGCGTTCGACGTAAAACTTCACCTTTGCTAACAGCGGGTAAACTTCAAGTGCACATTCTCGGGTCTCAAACTAGGAGAGAAGCTTTGATATTAAAATTTTTTTTAAAAACAAACAATCGATGCTACCGTAAAAAACTCCCATTGCAGGGAACCGAGATTGAATATTCACGAAGACGCACCTGCCCATCTTTACTTTTAGAAAATTTACTTAAATTGTTTTTTCTCTAAAATTTCTTTACTTTCGAAAAAAGAATGACCAACAAGAAGCTTACAGTCCTCCTTGCAATTGTTGCTTTGGTTCTTGCCGCTCCCATTCGTCTGGGAACGACCGTTACGATAGATAGCAAATCGGTCTTTTGTCTACTTCTTCCAAGAAAACGCGGTGGCAACATTGCCGCCAGCGAAAGTAGTGCGGTTTCATTTTGCACAAAGGCAACTACTAACACACCTAATACCAATATTCTTCCGAAAGACTGTATAAAGACAATAAATCACGCTACTGGACCGGGGTACGTTCAAATAATGGGCAGAATTGACAGTTCCAAATACGGTTTGCGTTCAGACGACGGTGGTGGCCAGTATGATCCAAAGGCTCGTCCTGGTTCATCCTGTGCTGGAGCCAAGAAGTTTGTACATTTAATTGAGCCCGACACACAATTGTACTGTATACGTTGCTGCACTGACCCCAAGAAATGCAACACTGGAATAAGTACTAAGGGATGTAGAGTAATTATTCCTGGCACGTACTGATGAAGAACGGGATTTGTGTACTGACTTTAAGACATACGGGGGGGAAAGTATTGCACACTTTTATTTTTACAAAATTTTATATGGGCCGTTGCAAAAAGATTGGTACCTCAGATATTGCATCGATAAAAAAATTTTATCATGTAATTTTTTAATAAATATTGTCAGAATGTATTGGGAAAGGTATGATATAAATATTACGTTAAATTACGTAATCATCATCGAAACTACTATAAGCATCAAAATCGTCATATTCCTTAGCGTTTTTAAGCCAAAGTCCTACAATAACTTTTGAAGAAAATTTTTCTTTAAATGCATTCAGTAGTGTATTTCTGACAGACAAAAGGTTTGGATGTGGACCTGAGCGCGCAACTTCAAAACTTTACCTTTCACAACTGACCAAACACTTTCAATAGGTTATAGTTCGCAATGGTAAGGAGGGGTAAAATTAAATTCATGTGCGGTGTAAAATTATTGTCACTAGGGCCCTTCCAGTCTGACACTACCCTTCCAACTGTACTTTCCCCTACGCCTAACACCTCAGCAACACGCTTGCGTAGTGTGACCTTCTGATGATCCTCCTTTTTAGAGTTAGCCCCCGAAAAATAATTGTAAAACGTTAATTATTATCAACTTTTCATTATTGGTTAATGGGGCACCACTCCGTTTTGTAGAGAAAATATCCATGGTAGAGTAAGATAATATTAGTAAAAAATGTTCAACCAAAAGTCATTTTAATATATATAATTTTTTTAGCCCACCTTGTTTTGATCGCACAGTAATTGTCTTGGCGTAAATTTTTTAGTTTTTGGGGGCCCATATGTAATAAAAAAAACCTATTTTTTGGACCTTTTACTGTATTAATTGTCTAAATGAAATATCAACGTTTACTTAATACAGCATGTCGTTTTTATTTTCTGCTTTGGCGCATAAATTAGTCTCGTTTAAAAGCTTATCCCTCATAATTTCGATAAAAACTAGCTAACCAAGAACAGAACAATTGCAAAAATAATAAAAAATTAACATACAACAATTCCAGAGCTTACTACTATTAATTAGAAGAAGTCCGAAAAATATAATCTGTAAAAGAACAATGCAATGCGCTTTCGCGAAAGTATACCGTAATTCGATATATTTATGCCCAACCAATTTAAGTTGCAAATGGAGAAAATATCAAATATGAGGTTTGAAAAAAAAAAAAACTTTTCCAATATTTTAAATACAAAAGTGTCCCCCCTACCCCTGCTGTACATTTCTCCTCGTAGAAACTACAGAATTTTGTAATGTTAGATTAATACCGACAATTTCGCTAATCATTCAACACATACGTTGTCTATGATACTCTTCGCTGTGTTTGTGTTAGTATGGTATTCCGTTGTCTGGAGAATTTTAGGATTGATGTATTTCGTTATTGGAATGTTTGTAATGGAGGTAGTATTTTGTTTAGAGGGTGGTTTGCATGGTAGATGCGGTCATATACGTGCAACGGTAGTTTTTTTAATGTTTTAACTGTATTTATCCAAGTGTCAAGTCCGCTTTAGACAGCCTACAGGTATTATTTGACTTACTTTCCAACCTGCCTGCTGAGGTTGCTTATGATAAAAACATAATAAAAATAATGAATTGACAATTTTGCATCGGTATTTGACTGTTTTAAGTAACGGAATTTCTTATCGGTCTTGAAAAACGATATTAGTTAGCATTATCATCATTATTAATAAGATTGTTACAAGTAAATTTGAGTTACATAAACTATTAACGAAGAAGGTGCAGTTAAAGAAACCGTGCACAGAATACAAGAAACCAAGACATAATTATGAGATTACAGCATAACGTAAAAAAAAATTGTATGATGCAATCTACTGTTAAAGTAAATCTTGTAGAGTAAACGGTTACAAAAGTTGGTTTAAACTGTTTTAGGCACCCGCTTATGTTTGATGATTTCTTATACTTCAACAAAATTTAGAATAAATTTTTAATTTAAAATTTTAGCAAATAAACCAGTTATAAAAGACTGTAGGCTATGTGTCAGGTATATTTTTTATTAAGAAAATTAATCTTTGTAAATTGCATCGATGAGCACCGCCATTATTTTTTTTCCGGGGATGTGTTGAAACAATTGTCGATCACAAATAGGCTATTGTGTTTAAAAGGCAATGGAATATGCTACACATATGAAAATTCATGTGTACTCCCACTTTACCGGACTGCGACAATGAAACAAAATTTATCAGTCTTTTTCGAAAATTTTTGTGACTTATTTAGTAACTAAATGTTCTTTGAATTTTTTCAATAAATCTTTCGCTTCTTCTTCCTTGCGAGCATTGTATTGTAAGCCGTTCCGAAAATGTTGACAGGTATCACATAAATCTGTTCGTGGACTCATAATTTGAATATAAAGCGTTAAGTGGTGAAAATGCGTCATATTTTAACAATTTCAACGGGCTATCGTTTTCAAGACCTGCGATAAAATTGCGATAGACTGATTTATAACTCGTTTCAGCTAGTAATAGTATAAGTGATTGGGTAATGCGATTGACATTTCTACCGGGACTTGGTAGTCCATGAATTTCAGCATAGTTTTCAAGAAATTCTTTACGGCGGTCGCAACGGTTATATCAATGGTTATTTTGGTTTTTCATCGCGGTACTCGTTTGATGTTACCGTGAATGCGCAGTATTATACCATTCGTTGCTAGATGATTTCTGACGTTTTCCAAATGAGTGCGACCAATTCCCAACATGTGAGATACGTTTCTGACAAAGCGAATTTAATAGCAAGGAGTATCTGTTTCAGGATGACAATGCCCCAGTCCATACCGCAAACAATGTCAAGCAGTGGATGCTCACAATGTTTTCCAGATTGGCCAAGCCAGTCTCCTGATTGAGCATTTATGGTCAGAGCTGGGAAGAAGAATAAGAAACTGACCATAATAATAAGTAATAAAATTACAATAACAGACACATGCCCTGCCATTTTTTGGTGGTGATAGTGATACTGGGGTAGTTCACGAGGGGGGGGGGGGGGGGGTGCTAATGCAAACATGTATAAAATATATTGCTGTTATAATGATAACGCAAGTAAACGTTTATCTCACATTAATGCAACCAAAAATTATCCATAAATTTATAACATAATAATAAGCCACGCCACTAAACTGAATCAAAGTTAAAAAAAATTTAGCCACACTTACACTGGGCAATTTTTAACTCACATAGGTAAATGTTTACTTGTCTGGTTTTGTTGCAGCATGTTCCATGTTATTATTATTCAAATGACTTTGGGGATGGACTTTTTTCTTCCCATACAACCACTTTGATGTTTTATTTACAATAAAAATAATATGCTAAGATAATTCATTGTTATTTATATTGTTACTCCTTCATCACAATTGTGCCAGCATAAGAAACGCTCACAGACTATAATCTTTGCTATGCTTATTTTTAACGGATTATTGATTAGAAAAAATTGTAAAGTAAAGAAATCAACGTTAATTATGGTGTACGAAAAAAGTAATGGTAAAGAAAAAATAGTGTATTTAATATTAAATTTAAACGGCGCTGCTTAAACTAAAATCGGGTTTTGCTGTCACATTCTATAATAAGAATAATAATAATGATACATATAGTCATGTCTACGTTCGAAAAATCGAATTCTTATTGCCAATGGCGAAATGCAAAAGGCCTATGTTTATGGACCATGACCTGTGCGCATAAATCACATAACTTTAATAGGCTAACGATGTATAAATTTGACGTAAACAATGCCAGCCCTGAAAATCCTTAGTCTCATTTGCGGGCGTGCCCCGATCGCTGTGATCGGCTGTTAGTCTTGAAATTTATTTGGGCTGAAACGCTGATGCAAGCCCAGCATTTATTTGATTGTGCATCCTTTGTGCAGTGCAGAAGACACTAATAGTTATATACTAGACTTATAAGTAGTTCTATTGAAAAGACAAGCACGTGGGTGACAAATATTTGTGGCACTGGCACAAGGTTTAGTGAATAATAGATTCTGAAACCCATTTTCATTCATCGACAGCCCTTTCGTTCAAGCCGAGGATTTTAGCTGGTTTCTAAAGTCCTTTCCTACACATTCTTTTATCACATTTGCTCTACGTATTGAGAGACTTCTCTTCTTCTAATAGCTGTGCTGTAATACCGTAATAAGTACACAAAATATGCCAACAGTTAGAATAGGACCAGATTATTACAATCTCAAAAAGTACGCCGTCAACGACGATAAGAGGCCTGCCTTCGTCAATTCGTCTCATTTCACAGGCTATGTAACAGTCCGTCTTCAAAACTTCACCTGTAAGGGTGACCCGGAAGTCATTAAAACATCGTCGTACTTTGAGAATCATCGAAGGGTCTTCTCTTTCCAGTTTCAGGGACGTTTCAAATCGTCAAATACTAAGCATGAGGATGGTTTGTGGAGTTATGATGACGTCCTATTTTGCGCAGAGACTGAGAATGCCGTCAGTCCTCCAACGGGCTCATCGCTTGTCGTAAAATTTGCAAGGTATATTGATCCAGGTTTTACGGCAGATGGAATGTTTTTGCAAAAACGTCCTTGGGCTGGAAGTTGGCTTGTCTGCGGCATGAACGTAATAAACGCTTGGCAAGCCGAGCTAGACGAAAAGTTAGGAACGACGAGAGTTGGCATAGACGGTTCTCAATATGAGTTCATACAAGATGAGAAAACTGTAAACCCGGAAAATGTGAGTCCTCGACAGTCGGAAAGGACAAAAGATCCTTTATTACCCATAGGTCCCTGGGTATATTATGGCCGTCATCATCTCGAAGAAGATGCTAAACTGATTCTTCCTGAAAAACCAAAAATCAGTTCAAGTAAAAGGCGTCATCACTTCCTTAACGCTAAAACACGTCAATCCCATTTCTTTAATCCTGATTTAGTCTATGCTTTTGATTTCTTCAACAACTTTACGAATTTTTCGACTATGCAGGCCGATATGTTTATAAAATTCAGCATGTCGAAAGTTCTTCGTAATCAACCCCTGCGATTTGTTTGCCGAGATAAAACAGGGGAGAGCATTTTCTTTGTAATAGAGATAGATTATTCAGACCTATTGTAGGGAATGGTTGTGTTCTTTGGTTTTATTTAATTAGTATAACTATTCACAAAACGAGATATCTTGTTAATTATTATCAAAAGATGGACAAGCTGAAGCATCTCATCAGCGATAATCGGTCATTGTATGCATGAGATTATCTCTTAATAAAATTGATCTTGGGTAAATATAAATTAGGAATTAGAAAACGACTCGTAAACCTTTGTGAATTAAAAATGCTTCGAACAGTAACCTTACGCGCTGGTTGGAATTTAAAAAACTATGGAGGGTGTATTGGTTGTGGTTTATTGAACAGTGAGAAAGCTATGGTGGCTAGTGGTAATGTTATGCATAGAGTACATTCGCGTTATCAAAGCACGGCTGCAGCAACAGCAACAACGACAACGACAACAACAGCAACAGCAACAGCAACAGCAACAACGACGACAACGGCTGCTGAGATCCTAGCTCGTAACGAGAAATACTGCATAAATACTTATGCACGCCCACCAATAATAATCACTTCTGGTAAAGGGAGTTACGTATATGATACCTCTAATCGACGATATCTCGATTTTACAGCCGGGATAGCGGTTAGCGCACTCGGCCATGCTGATCAGGAGCTAGCTCATGTTTTATACGATCAAGCGCTTAAACTCATACATAGTAGCAATTTATTTCATAATCAACAATCGGGAGAATTAGCTGAATTGCTAGTAAACTCAACAAGAGAAAGCGGAGGATTTGATGCTGCCAAAGTGTTTTTTTCGAATTCCGGCACTGAAGCTAACGAAGGCGCTATGAAATTTGCCCGCAAATGGGGTAAACATGTTGCTAAACCTGGACAAGACAAGTATGGCTTTGTATCGTTTTTAAACAGTTTCCATGGTCGCTCTATGGGTGCCCTATCCGTTACGCCGCAGCCAAAATATCAGGCTCCGTTCGCTCCAATGGTGCCTGGATGCACCTACGCACCATTTAATGACGTTGAAAAGGTTCGAGAGTTCATTAACGAAGGAACCTGTGGCGTTATTGTCGAGCCTGTACAAGGAGAAGGGGGTATTTATGAGGCCAGTTTTGAATTTTTGAGTGCTTTGAGGAGCAGATGTGATGAAGTCGGTGCTCTGTTAATTTACGATGAGATCCAGGTTGGTATACAACGAAACTCTTTTTCGGTGAACTCTAACTACAAAGTCATTATTTACATCTACTAATATTCATCGATCAATAATTGCTTTTAGTGCGGTCTCGGTCGCACTGGTAAACTTTGGGCCCACGGATATTATCCCAAAAACTGTCATCCAGATATAGTAACAATGGCCAAACCACTTGCTAATGGCATTCCAATTGGAGCAATAATGGCCACTAGCCGTGTAGCCGACGTAATAGGAATTGGTGACCACGGAACAACTTTCGGTGGTAACCCACTTGCCTGCCGTGCTGCTCTCTCTGTCGTCTCCCGACTCAAATCGCCTGCTCTTCTTTCTAACGTCACTGACGTTGGCAACTATATCAAATCTCGATTGGAATCTTTTGTGCAGAAATATCCTAAAGTGGCTGCCGAAGTCAGAGGAAAGGGTTTAATCCTCGGATTACAACTAAATGTTGATCCAGTTCCGTTGTTGCAATTAGCTCGCGATCGAGGTCTGCTGGTAATTACAGCGGGAAAAAATGTCGTCAGACTAGTACCGCCGCTAAATTTGAAAAAAGAGGAAGCAAAGGAAGGAATGGATATTTTGGAAGCAGCACTAGATGAATTTGTACAGACAAATGCATAAGTTAACCAAGAGAAAAGGTGTGGGGTCTGTTATGGATCATGAAGGATAGTTTGAATATGATAGAGCTTATTATACAGTGTTGTGTAAACAGAATTATTTAAATTAATGTTTTACTAGACTCTGCAGAACTCATTGCAAAGCAGATTGTGTCTGTTGAAGCCTTCGATATCATAGATAATCGTAATATAATTGATATTTATCGTTATAGCGACGATGACTTTACTGCTCGAATCTTGTATTATCAATGAAATATTCACAACTAGAATGTTGGTCTAATAAATCAGCGTGTTGAGTTTGGAGTATACTGGCTTTGTCTCGTGACTGCTTGGCAAATGGTAGCAGAAAGAAAAACTTTGTTTCGAAAGATGCAATTGAACGCTCGTAATAATAATGCTACAATCAAGTTAGCAAAAAAAAAGGAAAAACGGTTTTGTTTGAACTTTATACCAATTCTGGATGATGTTTATCATCTATTCAACAGACGAAGAATTTATGGAATTAGTTACGGCCAAAGAGGATTCTCTGGTTGTTCGAAAACATCAATAGAACATCGCGTTTCTTCTTGAGCGTTGATTGCTCAAACGATATCACGTATTAATTTACAGTAGACAAGCATTGTTTAAGGAATTTGGTCAAAAATTGGTGTAACTTATTACTAGCTAAAAATTTTGGATCAAAAAGATTTCGATCAAGCCCAATACGATCTTTTTTACGGTAGTTAAACTATGCCTGCACCAGATACTAAAATACAATTGAAGACGAGGTGAGTATTATTACGCGGGGTGTAACATTCTGTGTCTAAAATGAGTTCTAATTTGTTTCTTGTAGCTTTAAGCTGTCCAAAACAATCGATGTATTGTACACTGGTGGTAAAGTGTGTATGACATCCGATGAGAAGTATATAATAACAACCGTTGTTGATACTATTATAGTAACCGACATAAACACAGGCACAAGGATTGCGAGTCTGGAAGGGGTAAAATTTGATAACGACATACAATACAACCAGTATATCGACGCGATGGGGATCAAAATGTTCATGTTTGATATATATTAATTATAGGACACAGAACCGATAACCACATTCACAACAACGCCGAATGACAAATATCTTATAGCCTCAAGCAGATCACTTACAGTACGAATATGGGATCTCCAGGCTGCTCGAATATTACGTTCTTTCAAAGCTCATGATGCTCCAATTCTTATGATGGCTAACGACACTACCTCGACACTTGTGGCCACTGGATCGGCTGACAGCACAGTCAGAGTATGGGATATTGATGGCGGTTATTGTACCCATAATTTTCGTGGACATGGGGGAGTGATAACTGCGTTGAAATTTCATCCTGATATTAAAAGGTTGTTGCTGTTCTCTGGAGCGGACGATTGCAAAATTCGCGTCTGGGATCTAAAATCGCGAAAGTATGAACAATCTGATGAACAGGTTTTTATTTAAACTATCTATGAAAACATGTAATGATTGCTCACTGTTTTTCTTTAATGCAGCTGTCTTGCTGTGTTTGAAAGTCACGTCAGTTTGATTCGTGGATTGGATGTGTCAAATGATGGAAATCTCCTCATTAGTGGTAGCAGAGACAAGGTCGTTAATGTATGGGATATAGAGAATAAGAAGCTAATCAACACTTTCCCGATATATGAGGTAAAACTATAACCAGCAATAATAACGGTTTCGGTAATTCGATTACAACTAATGACATGTATGATATAGACTATTGAAACAGTTGGGATACTAAAACCAGAGACAACATTTGGTGTTGAAGATGATCACGAGCACAATGAACTATTTTACACTGGAGGTGATAAAGGAATAGTCAGAATATGGGACCTAAATTCGGGGAAGCTCGTCAAATCACAAGAACCAGAAAAGAATACCAACCACGTTGTATCTGATATTATGTAATACGATACTATTATCGCCGGTGGTATATGCATGTACAGAGTATATATTAATCCAATGTCTCTACATTTATAATTCTTTGCAGATATTGTACGTTGTCGAACAACCTCGCTGTCATCACATCCGACCAGAACATTCTCATCTACAACATTAATCTTAATCTTAAACGGACAAAACAAATCATTGGATACAACGATGAAATAATAGACATTGCTTACATTGGCCGAGCCAACGATCACTTGGCCATAGCCACTAATACCGAACAAATCCGCATATATCATATCAACACACTCGATTGTGATGTTATATATGGACATTCTGACATTGTAATATGTTTGGATAGATCAACAGATGGAACACTACTTCTCTCAGGATCGAAGGATCGTACGGCGAGGTTATGGACTGTAGACTTTGAAGCAGAGGAAACAATAAAATGCGTCGGTATATGTAGTGGGCACGCAGAGGCAATAGGCGCTGTGGCACTGTCAAAAAAGGATGCAAGCTTTTGCATAACTGGAAGTAGAGATAGAACGGTCAAATACTGGGATTTGCAAAAGCTTGGTAAGTTCTCTACATATGTACACAGGATTTCCGAAGCATCACAAATTTTATCAGGGATGAATGCACTATAGAGTGATTAAAGTATTAAAATAATACTTTTCTTGTTATTTACATAGATAGATTATCATCGACTGATAGCTTCAGACCAAAAGCATTTTACACGCACCTGGCTCATGACAAAGACATCAATTCCATTGCGATTGCTCCGAATGACAAAATTTTTGCGACTGCATCACAGGACAAGACGGTCAAAGTATGGTCAGTGGCAGACGGAACATTAATCGGCACGTGTAATGGTCATAAACGGGGCGTATGGTCGGTGCAGTTTTCTTCGGTAGATCAATGCCTGCTCACTAGTTCGGGAGACAAGACGATTAAGATTTGGTCATTATCCGATTTCTCGTGTTTAAAGGTAAATAAAATTGCGGCATGATGTAATATTTGTTATGACGGCCAATTAACCGGTGATATCTAACTAGCCCTACCTCACGTCGTCGCTTTCCTCATTCAGACATTTGAAGGCCATACGAATACAGTTCTAAAAGCGTCTTTCCTGACATCTGGCACGCAGATTGTATCAGCGGGTTCGGATGGCCTGGTCAAACTTTGGACCATCAAGACAAACGAATGTGCAACTACCCTCGATAATCACACTGATAAAATATGGACTCTTGTTGTATCCAAAGACGAAAAGACAGTTATCACTGCTGGCGCTGACTCTTTAATTAACTTTTGGGAAGATTGTACCGCGGAAGAAATGGAAGCCAGAGTCAGAGAAGAAGAGGAATTGATATTGAAAGAACAGGATTTGGCCAACTTTCTGGCGGTAAAGGATTACAAGAATGCCATCTTGTTGGCCATGAATTTAGGGCAGCCTTTTAGATTGTTGAATTTATTCAGTAACATTATAAATGAGAAAGTTGAAGGTACGTTTATTTTGAATATATGGTAAGGGGGAAATGTAGTATGTGGATTGACTAATAATGTTGACTATTACATATGAATAGACGATACAAGTATAACGGGCTCTCAGGCAATTGATGATATTATTGCATCACTCGAAATAAATGACGTTGAAAAGCTATTGACATATATACGGGATTGGAACACTAACGCGAAAAGGTCGCGGACAGCACAGACCATCTTACATGCTATTCTCCGATTTTTTTCATCAGAACGGTTGCAAGAAATAAATGGCATCAAGGGGGTAAGTTTGGAAACACTTGACATGGGATTTGAACGATATGTGTAATCTATTCACTCTTGTCTTGTTTCCAGCTTCTCGACGGGTTGATCCCATACTCTGAACGACATTATCAACGTGTAGATCGAATGATGACTGATTCATTTATTGTTGACTATACTCTACATGCTATGGACTTGTGGTCAACTGGTGACGAATTCGATGTGGAAATGAAAGAGGAATGAAACTATAAGCGTTACAAAGACGATATTTTAAAACATTATAATAGTAATTGAAACGCCTTTTTTCGATATATATTTAAGAATAAATGTTCTTATAGAATGTAAAAAGTTTAGGCATATTACTAGTTGATTGTTCTCTTGCTTCAAATTTACTGTTTCTCGCGCGTCTACTTATGTTCATCGTCGGCTTTAGAGTACGGCAGAGTCGCGTTCCCATTAGCTATCACATAAGGGGAGAAGTTCAGAACTCTATGTCTCGGTTTAGGTTTTCATGATTGAACTCGTTTATGTTTGGGATGATAGACCAAAATTGAGGTCTACTACTCACAGATCCAGGACTTGAGAGCACTATAGTTATCATAGTATCCCTGTTAAAGTAAATGGGACGTTTGATATTAAAATTCGATTTATTGATTTCGTTCAACTCGTCTCCTAATAGCCAGACTTTTTTTTTCATGCCAAGTCAATTTTCAGATTGTGGGAGGTACCCTCTCATTTTCCGTCACAGTTATTATACTGTCTGCGAGAAAATGTTTGTCAGTTGTTATTTGGGGCATGCTGCAACAAAACCAGACAAAGTGAGATGACGTTTTGATAGTAATACTGATGCTCATCATAACATATTATTATGGACTTGTTAATTTTAATGGAGGCCTTTGTGGGAAGTTTTTCATGTTAGATTTACTTTTCTTACATTTCTTCAAGTTTTCGTTTCTTTCTTGGTTCATGTGTTGTTGGTGTTAATGCTCGTTTAGTAGTTATGATTTTCCGTTTCTCTTGATAAATTCATAAATGATGTTTTCTTTATCTAGATATTCCTCAAGAATCTTTGTGTCATTTATTTTAAAACATAAGGTGCAGTTTTCTCTCCCTGAGCTTTTTGTCGAATGCTTCTAATGATGCTATAATTCTTGGTTCCATAGTAGACTTGATGTAAATTAATTTGGGGCATGCTGCAACAAAACCAGACAAAGTGAACATTTCATAAATGAGAGGCTGATTGTGATGTGACTGTAAAATTGACCAGTGTGACTGATAACGTTTTGAAAAGTAATAATGGTGCTTATGGACTTATTAATATTAATGCTCACTTTATCATACCAGAAGGTGGTGAATATAAACCATAACAGGATTAATATATATTAATATTATATCTCTATATATAAAAACATTAATATGAAACCAATTTACATCAAATTGACCATGGAACCAAAAAATTACAGCACCATTAGAAGAAAGCTCAAGGAGAAAAAATTGCCCCTTACATTTTTAAAATCAATAATACCCAAACACTCCAGGAATATCTAAATTAAGAAAAAATTACTTATGAAATTTAAATTACTTCTTTACTTTTAATCAAGGTCATCTCTTATTTTCTTTAATTTCAACTTGAGCAACTTGACCATTCTGTTGTTCCTTTAATTGTTTATTTTCTTCTTTTAACTTAGCATTCTCTGCTTCTAGTTCTTTAATCTGCTTGATTTCTCATCACCTCATCTTTTGATTTGTCATGAAATTTAACTACTTCTTCCCTCTCAATATTTAATTCTTCTTTAGCACTTGTTAGTTCTTTTTCTAGTTTTCTTTTCCAAACGATAACCAAAAGTTCTAGATGTTATTTCTTCTGTAGAAAGTGATTGTATTGGTTTATTCTCTAACAGATTACAAAAGCAACCTTTCCTATTTCTCTTTAGTCTACCACAAAGTTCACAGTAAGGAAGAGTATCATTTTCAAGATCCTTTTTACAATCAGCACAAATATAAGCTATGTCAGCATAATTATCATTATCTTTGAATGCTGCTACTTGGTGAGTAGCAATGTTGAGAGTAAGATTGTTTTTAAATGAACAATAATTACAATCTTGTCTATCTCCTTCTACTACCTCAAGAATTCTATAGTCCAACTTCATAATTATTGTTTCAAAACATGTGTTTCGAATTGTTGTAAAATGTAGGCTTGGAATTTTTGTTCTCTTTCCTTAATGCTTTCTTTGATTACATTAACTTTTGTGCTAATTTTTCTTTAGTTTTATTTGCTAACTTTCAGAGTTGTTGGAACTTCTTAGGTTTAGTTAATTTAGCTATTTTCTCGTCTCTAGAATCTAAATCCTTTCTCAATTTTTCTATTGTTTGTTGCTAGTTAAATATTAAAATAAAAACATCTTTCTGCATAGCTATTTCAAAGTTTTTTCGCTCATGACATTCCTCAGCTTTGTCAAGTGCTTTCATGGACATTTCCTGTTCTATTTCTACTCTTTCTTCCAATTCTTCTATTCTATTATCTTTTTTTTTCTAACTTTACTTCCAATTGCTTATTTATTTCAAGCAATTTATTTCTCTCTTTCTCTAAACTAATTGTTAAGGATTGTAAATTTTTAACTTCTTTATCAACTTTTATGTATCAATTAAGTGTATTGTGATGCATGTAAATAAGGCGAACAAAGCCTTTTCTAAATTCTTTGTCTTCTGAGTGTTTTAATGCATAAGGGCGAAGTCAAAAGTAATCTTTAACTGCTCTTATATTTGCTTCACTTGGATTTCGGTTTAACCTACCAATTAGTTCTTTTATTTCCTCTTCAGTTAAATATTGCTTTGGTTTGTCATGATTTTAATTCATATATTATATTTTAATAAAAAATTAAATCGTAAAGAATTTAATAGAACAAACAAAAACTAATAAAGTAATAAACTTTGTGGTTGACTAAAATATTTTTATTCACTATCAGGATAGATTGGTTTGGGACAAGTAATATCCCTTAATTCATCTCTAACAAATGGGCGAATATTATGATAAAGATATTCTTGTCTTTTGTAATCCAAAGGAGACAGAGTTAGAACTAAAATAGAAAAAAATTTAATTTCTTTGGTAATTTCAGAAACACTTGCTTTTCTGGTTTTCAATAAATTAAATTCGGTGAAGGAACCATTAGCAACCAGCTGAGCTTTGACAATACCGGGTTTGGCTGTTTCAAATACAAAATTCTGATATTTTTGTAAACCACTCAATTTCTTAAAGAAAATTCCCAACTCGGAATTAGATCTAAGTACTGAAAACCTTTTCCGTTGTCATAGCGTTGAGCCTTGTTTAATCCTGCTATACTCGATTTTTTCACAACCTCAACGATATAATCTACACAATCTACTGTCGTCTTTCGGTAAAGTTTTTTAATCAGTCCGAAACTACCATCACACTTGAATTTAGTATGTCCTGATACCATAAAATTTAATTCAACGCTTTTATAATAGCCAGCAATTACTAAATATAAGTAAAATCATATAGTAGCATTATTTTTATTCTGACCACCCGCATTATTACCAAGTAATCTTAAATGCTTTTCACCTTTATTCAATCGCATAATACCATGCTTAGCGTGCCATTAGGACCTTTTCCTATAATTTCGTCTTCATCGAGAACATAATTAATTTGTTCGCGTACTGCTTCATCTTGGATACCAAATAAATGCACTTTACGCGGACTGAGGTAATAAATTTTACTTACCTGTTGATCGGAATGAGGTACGTAAACGTTTTGTGCCCAATCGTAACTGTAATGAGCAGTCGCGTCAATGCTGCAATAATCAGGTTTACCTCTTGTTATAAAATGCTCATCTACCAATTTTCTCTGTTGTTCTGCTAAATCTCTGGCTTCTTCTTCCTTACGAGCATTGTACTGCAAACCGTTCCAAAAATGTTGGCACGTGTCACACAAATCCGTTCTTGGACTCATGATTTGAATATAAGGCGTTAATTGGTGCCATAGCTTGCGAAACGCATCATATTTTAACAATTTCAACGTGCTATCATTTTCGAGACCTGCAATAAAATTGCGATAGACCGATTTATAACTCGTTTCGGCTGGCAATAATGTAAGCGATTGCGTAATTCGATTAACATTTCATAATAATAACGCCTATTACATTATATTTAAATAGTAAAATAGAAAAATAAGTATTTTTTTAATTTATAAAATCTAAATTATTATACACAGTAACGTCATTGAGCGACCGAAGTGACTTGTTCACATTGGCGTTTCATTGATTGTACTAATCCAATTAGCGGTTAATTGTAGATCAGAATTACGTGATATTAGAACATCAATCTATAGCCTCAAGCGCGTTATCCAAAGAAAGTATTTTGCAAGGCGGTTGGTATATTGTCTTGTTAAAACCGTTATTTGTCTCCCAACAAAATCCTCCCCAAGCGAAGAGCTTTTTTCGACCTTTAACATAAGATTAGTGTTAGGGTTTTAACGGTTTCAGATTGTTCGAATTTTTAATGTTATCATAAACAATCTTGCGTTTATAAATCTCCACGTGTCTTGATCCGCATAAATTAATGATCAGTCTCCTGTCTAGAAGTCATTGTTCTAATTAGCATTTCTTGAAAAAATTTTGGCAATGTTAAGAGAATTTAAGAAATAGTATTAATATCAGTAAACATACTAATGAACAAGTAGTCAAAATCAAACTAACATAAACTCACTTATTTGATAAGCATTTTATATTTTACATTGACATCAAATTAGTGAAAATGTTTAAATTGAAGAAGAAATCGAGGTCTTGCTCCGAGACAAATCGAATATTGGATAGTTAGATAAAATGGTACTAGTGTTACAAAAAACTCTTCTTTCTCTCTATTTTCGTGTGGTCTGCACGAAAATAGTTGAATGCATATTTTGTTTAGATATGTATGTGCGCGAAAATTTGAAATTTTACGAGAAGGCCATGCAAATTGGTAACTTTGTTTGTGTCGACAATCTTTTCTTTAATACCGTTTATTTATATTAGATTATTAACGTACTAACACGCCATTATAAAACTTTGTTGACTGTAAAATAAATTAGTCTTTTGGTTTGGTTTAGATTAAAAACACATGTATTATCTTTCAAACGTATTAGTAGTCAGGGGAAATGTCCCTAGTACAGGGGTTAGCAATTGTGTTGATAGTAGTTATTGGCATGTCGATCGCAAAATTTATATATGAAATTCTCGTTTTGAAATCAATCGCTCCTATGGCAAGTCACATGTTGATGTTGCATATCCCCATACTCCATATACAAAAAATGTGCGCAAGAAGTTGCTCTATCACACTGCATAACCTTGACTTCTTCTTCTCTCTTAGTTCGAGGAAGATCTTTATTTAAAGGTGGAGTATCTTAACCCCCTGTAATAAAGCGTCGTTACCGAAATCGCAAGAGTACTTCATTCCAACATTCTCTTTTTTACGTTTTCTTTTCTTTTTTCACTAACCCAACGTATTAATATTAATATGAAAACGCTTCTGGTAAGTATGAGCCTGACAGTTTCTAACAACCTGTAATAGTAATACCAGGCATCGCGATTACTAATACTAATACTAATACCAACTGAATATTAATATTAACCAGAATCTGAATTACTATTACGTATCAATGATAATAATAATAATAGCCGAATTAGTGATAGTAAGTAATAATAATAAGTACTCTTGAGTTCACAGCTAAGAGTTTCCACTATTACTATTACTATTACTTGTTGTTTATTACAGAAACTGTTTTGAGAGATGACATGTGGGGGTGAAATGCGCTGTTCTGTTGGTATGTTTCTAACATTTCATTTCCTTCAGACGTATATTATTATTATGTAAGCGTGAACATTATATTAATCACTATTACTATTATCATTAAATGTGTCAATTCTTTAGAAAATGTGAGCGGAGGTGAGAGGGTGGTAGTCATGTGAGTTGAATCTGCTTTATGATGAATAGTCTCGTTGATAGTAGACTTTGTTGTTGCTCATCAACAGTCTCTGTTTTCGTTGTAATTACCATTGTTAGCAGTTGAACGTCATTCTATGTCATCTTTGTCATCAATGTCTCTGACTTGGCATATGCCATACGAGATGGCAAATTTCAATGATGTATATTGAACGTGGGAGGGGACTATGCTGTTATGGACACGGTGTGCATGGATGCACCATGAATCCATTGCTTATGAAACTCACTTGTTAATGATAACTGTTATCGATGTATGTGCAAAAAAACTGAATATTAAGTACGATTTTTTTGACTATTACTATACCAATTGGCTTGATTCTTCGAAGACGCGAAATCAATTTTCATCATCAATCACTAATAAGTCAACATCCTAGAATCCAATGCTCATATAGTTTACATGCTCATTAATATTAATATTAAGTGATGGCTGGCTTGATTCTTCGAAACGCGAAATCAATCTTTACTAGTAACTCGATTCAATTGTTTAAGTTATAATAGATATTCTTTATTTTAAAATTTGTTGATATCATAAAAGTAAGTATGGTCATGAGTAGGAGTGCGAGGAGTCTGATAGGTATCAACACTCATTGCATCAGAGCTATCTGGTCGAGTAAAGAACAGATCTTTTTCTGATTCCCAGAGATCTTGCAATTTAGAATCGATCTTATTGAGATATTCTAGAAGACGTAGCCAGCGGCATACAAAATCCTCCAATTCCTTTGGACTTTCAATAGGGTTTAAGGATAGTGTAAACTTTTCTAGCACACGTACCTGATAATATGCACAATAAGGTCTATCTAATATTGCGATCTTAACCTCATGGCAATGAACTTGTATCAACAAGATAGGTATATCACCCACTTGTCGTAGAAATTCTCTACCTTCGCTAGACTTGCGCAGTGTCTCTGCTCGATTCTTTGTTATGGTATTGAGCATTCGATCATGTGCATCCTTACCCATACGCACCAATTTCACCCAATCCAAAAGAAACTTTTGAACATCTGCTTTAGGTCGCGAGCTCTCTAGAAATAAGATCTCCAGACTTTCTATGTCACGTATAGGTACGGTTACCTTGACACGCATGTCGGGTTTGTGATGCGGTGATGCTTCGCTAGCCTCCTCAGCCCTGTAAATACATTGTATAATACAAATTAGTATTAGAAATCATTACTAATTATTAACACGAACAAGATAATATTAATCATATTACCATCTCATGACCAACGCCTTCGCCCCATATCCAAGGACTTCTAACAGATGTGAAATAACCCCCACAACATAAGTCCCTTCATTGTAGTTACCGGTGTCTTCTGGGAATTGCCAGATACAACGCCTACAAATGAACAAATAGATAAATACAAGAGCTATTACTATCTCAAAACAGCATTTCCATAAATTTGACTTACAGATTTTCCAACAACCTATGTGCTGCATGAACCTGCAGCTTGACGCTTTCTTGTTCATGCTGCAAACCCTTTGGCGTCCTGATGGAGTCGATCAGACAGCGTTTACCATCACGACACATGTATGCAGCATTTTTCCTCTTAATCAATTTCTCACACATTTGACCGATGCTGCTATGAAAATTTACATTCGAATACAATCTGGGTGGATGGCTAAGACAGACTACTCCTGCATCTTTGGTAATCATTTTTGTCCACATACTGTCTGATCCACTCGTATCAAGAACGCCGGTCGCAAGGGGTCTTAGGGGATTAATTGCTTCCCCGCTGTTTAGCACCTCATCAAGCATGTTGCGAAAGATGACGAGTGCATTACGTGTCTCATTCGCAACAAATGGAAGAATCTCGTTCTATAATAATAATAATAAAGTTATTTATTTTATATATTAATATAATAAGTGATGATCAATCGTTATTATCACCTACCAGATTCTTCCGTATTGTTGCAATGTTAGCTTTAGCAATGGATGCACTTGTTGCATACTTGGCATCCGTTTTAATCTACATATTGTTAATAAACGTTAATGTCAATTCTTAAATGATAAACCAATTAATTTAGTAATACTCACCTCACTGTAAATACCGTTAGCCGCTTTGATAAAATCGGCTATAACACCCTATAAAAAAAAACATAAAATTGTGAAAAAAAGAACTTACGATATATATAATTGGTTAACAGGATGGTGATCTCAGATGGTATATAATATTGGTTTCATGTTTCAAAAGATAAATATCTCTTTCTCGCCTAAAACCGTAACTTAACCCGTAGGTACCATCACGAATAATAACCGAGCATGGCTTGGATCCAGGCCAATTTTTTATCACCATTCCTGTTCATCATTTCAATACAAAGTTTAATAAAATAAAACAAAACTTACAGCGTTCATTCTGTTGACTTTCTTCTTTTCTTCCTCAAGCGTAATCATCAATTGTCCGTGTTCATTTTCTTGCGCCCAATCAATGGCCTTCGTGATTTCTTCCGAATATCCTTTTTTGGCGGCCGTTGGTGTCAATTCGGTGGCATTGTTCAGCTTCTGCCACACTATCCATGCTGTTAAGCCACGGATATTCTCGTTTGCGCCGGCGTTGTTGACGAAGTAGTTGTGAGACATTTTGTAGTATAAGTCGAATTTAGCAAGTTACTAAGATTGTTAACTGTTGGAAGAACGAACAGACACACTCCCTTTATATACTCTAACTCATCCTTTCCTTGGAATTCCTGTATTGCGGCCGTTTATGCTGTGATGGCCGAAATCCTTCTTTTTTCGTTGTCTATACACGCTATACTGATGTGCGATGACTATGTATTTTAGCAGGCTGTTCAATCCTCGGCTAATCGTCCGATATGACAAAGATAAAACTCGGATTACCGATTAATATTATTAAATTGCCAAATTGAGTATTATAATTAGTATGATTTAAAAATAAGTTTTGCACTACCCAGAAAACGGCCGATATTTCCCCTGTGACAGTTAAAAATAGAAATTAAGCTACAATCTGCGCATAGTAATAGTAATAGATTGAAAAATTAACAAATGCATTAGCTAATTGTTATCCGGATATTTTTACTTCGGCTTTTCTAATCCTAATAATAATAATAAATTAGATTCCGCTTTTGATATACCGAACAATAGTAATAGTAACGGTAGTAATGTTACAGTATTTCTGCTGCGCCGTATAAAATCACGTTATCAACATACCATATTAGACAATGACGATGAAAAAGTGTTCAGTTATCCAATACCAACTCCTTAAGTGACGAAAAAGCGTTCGGTTATTATATCATATTATAATTACTATTGCTATTGTTATTACCATTACTATTACGCAAATCGCAAATACACCAAAATGCTATTGCTAATACTAATGATAATAATAATAATAAGATTAAACATTGGTTTTGATACTTATCTGAGCAGAGATCAGTAGTCGGTACTAGTTGTGAGTGACGCGGATAGCAACAGAAGTTCCACTTCTAATACTAAGGAATGTTTTGGACGATAAAAAAAAAGTGAAGAGAAAAAAAAAAGCTAACATGTCTGGTATCACTGAACTCGCAGAAATCACACAAAATTCCCCCCTTTTCCATGGCCACTCACCCCTTTTCTGAATTCGGATCCTGTTCGTCGCACATCCATTACTACTACTACTATCATAGTAGATCGTCATATCTTATTTTGTATTAGAATTTGGGATTGGGTCATGCATGCGTTGTAATTAGTGTTACTATTCCTGTTACACTACTACTACGTATTAAATCAAACAATAAATACGTGATCAGTATGTCTTTTTATTGTTACAATTTAGTATTTCGGGTCTTCGCATTTAGTCAAAACTGTAATACCAAATGCAGTGTATTGTCTTGCTACAATTAAAACTTGTACATAATAATAATAATAATGATAACCCGCATTAGTTTTAGTGTTAATATTAATATCAATGTTATTCTTATTATTATTGTCTCTCCGGAATAGGATGACATAAATGCTATGGACAAAATCTGTTAGCATTAGCCGAATATTGCATGAAACTTCTATTTTTAATCACAATCAAATTTGGATTAGTTGTTTTTTCGGAAAGTTTGATGACATCATTATACCCGATCACGAAACGCGTTTTTCATTTCTTATAAATTGACCGAATGTAAGCGTCTCGTCGTCAGAAGCAGCAATAGTAGCAACTAAACTACAAAGCATATAATATTACTCTTATTCCTACTATTAGACAAATTTCGCAACCCAACATTTATCAAAAAGACACTATACAATACACACATGGATTTCGAAGCAAATTTCACAGACGATATCTTTTACGATGCAACTGATGGTGCAGACCAAGACATGGATATTTGGGAAAAAATTGTCTGTGAGGATTTTTCTTCAATATCGCCAAATGATAATGAGGACGATAATGAAATAAATATAGACTGGAATGACATAACCTTTGACGATCTAAACGAGTTGATGCCAAACGAAAGTGAAGAAGCTGACATAACCATTGACAATTCAGACAAAAATGAAGAAGCTGACGATAGTATGGACATAGACCGGGAAAATACTGATAATAATAATAATAAAAAAAGAAGATCAGCAGTTTTAACCCCATGCGTGCTCCTGATTAAGGACCAAGACAAAATGAGACCCTGCAACAACACTTATAAATTACGATCGTTAAAGCAGTTGATAGGGACATGGGAAATAGATGGAAATGCAATCAAAAATAAAACGGCTGACGAGCAACCCGGAGTTTGTGATTCTCATTTCCAGTTTGACATGAAAGATCTGCATGAAGAAGGTGCTAAACAATTGATTGATTCCGAGAATGGCTATATTCATTACCGTATCTGCCTTTTCTGTAACAAATTAAAATGTTTTTTCAGCCGTGGAAAATATTGCAGAGAACATTCATGGAAAATCAATGATCGCAACATCCAAATACCTTGCATTGGCAACTTAAAGTGTAAGGCGTTTTCTGAGGGATCTATTGTACAAAAAACATTGTCATCATATAATGCACGTTATATTTGTTCTGCGTGCTATGAGCAGCAGGGTGGACATTTATATATCAGACGCGGTAAAGGCCATAACGCTGTATCATGCCACGAACTTGGAAAACATAACGACGACCAGAAAAAAGCTATAAGACATTTTGGAAATTGGGTGATGTCAGTAGCAGAGTTCGGTGATGATACACTACAAAAAAGATTTCTATCGTTACTGCCTCAGATGTTTACGATTTTCGATGAACCCACCACAACGCCAGCAGAACCATTGAGTGAACTATCTGTTAAAATTGCATTAAAACTGGGTGAACGTAAATTAAAAAATGCAATAAAGAGGCCTTACGCGTACACGTCAGAAAATATTCAAACTATGGGACAGAATTTTGGCAGAAGTATTTTTTCTTCACGCTCTGAAATTAGGCAAAATGTACACCAATTGGAGGAACCGAGTTCATTTGAGAAATATTCTGAGGCAATACCAAGTCCACTCCGTAATTTTTTCGAATCACTTTTTACAGTACTATTTGAGAAAAGGCTGGCAGTTGTTAACAAAAAACGAGAGCAGCGCGGCATATCTCCAAGACTACTCGACACAGATCATATAACAAAAGTAACGACATTATACGCATCTATGTTACTTACAATTGCCTTTCCCGGATTAAAAGTATGGTTCACGCACATGCTGTCTTCGCTATGTCAGAAACCAAAATTACTGCCACGTAAGATTCTTTACACTGCGGGTATTGTTTCTTATACTAGACGACATGAACGCAGCCTTGAGCGTTACAGAAGGATTCATACAGACCCTACAGTCAATATAATTAAAGGACCAGGAATATTTAATCTGGCAGTAATTGACAATATAGACTTTAAGGCTGCTACATTTGCGCGAGGGAACATATTTGATGTGACAAGGCAATCTTCACACGCATTATTACGAATGTTATTTCAATTTACTCTTCCTGAACCTCTCGGCGATACAATGGACATTGACTCAGTTAGTCTACCATTATTCAGTGAATCCTCGTTTACTGATAAGCTTCTACAAAACTATGAGTCTACATTCAATACTATGTTAGATGATTACAGAAATGAGTTTGACACGGAAGTGCTCTCAGAAATTGCCAAGCAAGTACAAATAGGCTGTAATGTACCACAACCAAATGTTGTGATATTGGAACCTGGAAAGGCACCAAATTGTGATGACAATGTTCACGATGCTTGTGAAATGTACTGGGATGAGTTATCAATCAGTAGTAACGAACAATTATATATTGCATGTGATCAAGCAATTTTTGCGCGGTTAATTTCTTATAAGGAAGAACACCCAAACGTCCAGGTTTTATTGGGACAATGGCACACATCTAAAGATATGTGCAGTGTGTTAATCAAAATATTTTCAGGATATGGGATATTTGACCTTGCAAAAGTCCTCGGTGTAAAGTTCATGGATAAATTTGAGCAAGTTGTAGACTATCGAGTTACATGTCATGTCTTGGAATTAATCTGGATTGCTGTTGGAATTGCATTGTGTCAGGATGTTAAAAGTCGAGGAGAAACGCTGAATGACATTTTAGAAGGTGACAACCAGTTGTTGAAGGTGTGGTATCTCTTCTTCCGTTGGGCGGGATATTTCGTGGGTCACAAAATCGGAATAAGAAGAGGAAATTACGAAATGCAAATGGCAAATCTTGCTGCATTTGCACCTCTATTCCCTGCAGCTGGAAAATTTAATTATGCGACCGCCGTAGCACATTTTCTGGCACAAGTGCATGACGATCAAAAACTACAAGAATTACTACAAATAGTATGTTCGGTAAATCTTGCAAGTGAGGGCCATTATTTGGGTTTTGATGAAGCTCTTGAAAGAAAAGGTGTAAAATTTGTCAAACAAAACATCTCTGGAAATCTTACAGACCAAGCGACAATGATGTCAAAGATTAAGGCAGTTCAGAGTGAGAGAAATCGTTTGTCAATGCTGCTTACCGCATACACTGGTAATATTGTAACAGAGCAGCATTACCAGAGCAAGCCCAAGTCACGCAGAGATGCAATTTGGTCTTTGGTTGAGCAACTGTCATCAGCATTTAGGCACCCAAATCCTGAGGCAAATGGTTTATTCGAAGGTGTACCGGAAATTCATGGAAAGGGCATAGACAATATTCTTTCATTTTACGATGCTGGTAAACAGCGTTTCGAGAAAGTACTTGCGCAAGACGTATATAAAACTGAGAAACGAGTATCCACTGGTCGCGGTAAAGCAAACGTGACTTGTTATAGATTCGCTCAGCTTGAGAATTTGAAAAAGCAAAAGAGCAGTCAATCGGATATTAATGTTAATATGAATATTGCATTATCACAACAACATACTAATACGTCATCGTCGCCATCCATGATAACGCGTACACGCCGCGTGACCACAGATGCGGAAAAACAAATACTTGCTCCGCTATTACTATTGAATGTTGGCAAGGAAGAGCTCGAAGAAAAAATAAGGGAAGCGTTAGTATATCTTCCAACCTGGACTATGCAGAGAGCTAAAAGATATATAAATAATAATAAAAGTAATACAGATAATAATAATAATGACAATGAAGATAATAATGACAATGAACAAATATAAATTAATATTAATACATAACTTGTCATCTAATATATAATAATAATAATTTAGAAATTTCCTTAGTATTAGATAATGAAGAGTTTAAATTGTACGATTTCATTACTATATCTGGAAAAGGGAAATCAACAATTCGAATCGGGAA
>CAJVPJ010000061.1:0-51685 GCA_910592205.1 Paraglomus occultum
TGAGACACATGATTTATATTATGCCGAGGTAAACTATTTACTTATGCGTCATGTTTATTGAATAGTTTAAATAATTAATGACTTATTATTATGTATCATTTCCACTAGTTATGTGATAAGCATCCTGATATTCTTACCACAGATGTTTGGTTTACCATCGGATTTACATATCATGAGTGGAAAAAAAAGTATTATCTTATAAAAGAATATCATGGGCATGGATTATGTCTGGCGTGTACGGAGCGATTAGAACCCAAGATAAATGCATTCTGTTATTGGTGTAAAGCACCACGACCTCTTGATTGGACTACGGGTAACAAGACGCTGGATTCATTCATCATGCAATCGTGGAGTAATACAACGGACGTAAACGATGCGTATATACAATGGATAGAGTATTCCACATTGATGAACGTACGAGAAATGACGTCATTACGTCATGGATGCACACATGTAGCAGAATGGTTAGAGCAGACAGTGATGAAAGTGATGCTCAAACGGATGATTGACGAGCAAAACGATCGGTCTTTTGATTTGTATCAGGTAAATTGTCTTCACGCAACTAAAATTATTAACGCCTATCGCATGTTTAAATTGCCAGTGTTATAACGTCGTATTCTGTTTACTCAAAATAGTTACCTAAGGAATACCCGACGATATTAACACCTGACAATATTTGGATAATCGGAATCACTCAGGAGCCATCTACTCGGGAATATTATTTAGCTTTCTATTACGACGTATATGCAATACTGGACAGGTTTATACAAAATAACGATAATATAAAGCACATGCAGTATAGCGACTTTGATTCACCCAAAAAGATCGGGTCTGGTGGTTACGTAACAGTCTATACTGCCAAGTATAAAAAGTATTCAGAAGTACCGGACATGCAACAAACTGTTGTACTCAAACGGTTGAAGGATATTGACGAAACGCCAGATTTATTTATCTCCGAGGTAATCAATAGTTGATGGTAATAATAAATGGTGTTATTCTGACTTTGTATTTTTATTTAATAGTTCAGAAATCATGCCAAGTGTGCGAGGGGTGAGTTTCTTAAAATTTATGGAGTCACACGAGACCCGGAAACAAACGAGTATACGATTGTTATGCAATATGCTAACAATGGTAGTCTTTTGTCTTATTTGGATCAAAATATTAACAATTTGACGTGGAAGATGAAATTAGAGCGTTTGTACGATATTGCAGGGTATCTGTGCGATATTCATAGTGTGGGGTTAGTGCACTGTGATCTTCATGGCGGAAACATTGTTATGCACAACGATGCGCGTGAGATAAAATCATTGATATGCGATCTTGGTCTGTCTCGATCAGTGAATTCACGTGAATCAAATTCAACCATTCGAGGCGTTTTGCCCTTTGTTGCACCGGAAGTCTTTCATACGTGTCAATTTACTCAGAAATCAGATATATATGCGTTTGGTATTATTATGTATTTGATGGCCACTGGTGAGCCACCTTTTAGAGATAGGAAGTTTGATAGCAGCTTAACACATGATATAATGGATGGGCTACGACCAACGATGCCTGATTCAGCACCAGAGGAATACAAGAAACTTGTTGAGCAGTGTTGTGATGCCGATCCTGATAAGCGTCCAGATGCATATAGACTTTATAATTGTCTTATGATGCTTATCAACAGCAGTTCATCTAACAGCGACGTATGGAATGCCGTTTATCATAATGATGTCGAACCATTATCACGCCTCGAGAAGGAGAGTAAATACTCTAGCACGCTTTTACCAACTGGAGGTTTGCCTAAACCAAGAAATAGCTCTTCTCAGTTGCCTCCTTTATCAGATTTCAGCTTGCCAATTTTGGAGGAAGAGTTAATGAAGGTAGACGAGGAGTAATAGTAAGGAGATAGTTTGGGTTAGTAGCAGTTATTAAGACAACATTGTATAAACAAGGTTTGGTAATGATGCACTACATTAATATTAATGTTCACAATGATTATTGCTATATAAAAGAGATATCCGCTATTGCAATCGCTCAGAACTTGTTTGCAATTTTCACTTTAATTTTATGTTTGATCGAACACCTCTATTAAATATGTCACGTGTTACTACATTCAGAACGCAACATTTTATAATTCGTCCACATCATCGTCACATAAACATTCCTCAATTAAATTCTTCGCCATGTCGTAGAATCAATAGTTCAATATCAATAAAACCTTCTCACAATGCTTTTATACCCACTTTTCATGTCTTTAGAAAAGATTGAACCTACTTTGGACTAACCAATGATTTGTGACAATCTCTCGAATGTCCATGTCCAATAAAAGTAGATTGTCATTTTTTATAAAACGTGTCCCGTCATCAAAATTCGATATATTTTATTTTCAAGTAAATATTGACAATTACATTCGTTTTCCCGATTTAGTTCGTCTAATAAATTGAAAGATTATTAGGGTATCGAATTAATCTCTGCCTTCTTACACTCAGCAATAATCGGATGGTTTTAGTACAGACGACGGTAATGACGACTACATATCAGCCAGCGAAATCAAATCGACCAGCTGACTCGACAACTTGATAAGAATATATTTTGCGAGGACATTGTGGTGTGATCTAATCTTGATATAGGATAAACGGTCCAAAATCCAAACGGTAATTTTTTTAAATTAATTGTAAGATATTTCTTTACCGATTAGAACAGCAATTACAAGCTTGTCAGACGTGTCAGAATAATTTATTTCTCTGTAATTTACAGTTGGACAATAAGTAGGAGCATTCATTTTGCCGGCAATTATTTCACTGACAAAATTCCCTAACATTATTTCGAAGTTATCCTTTTTTGGGTATCGGTGAAATAATTGTCGGCAAGCAAACCGGACCCGAGCAAGTGGAGTAAATGAAAAGTAATAAAAAATTAAATTAGCAAATTTAGCAGTACGTAATAACCCTCTCAAATGCAACTACTGGCATGGCAGAATACAAACCTCTAAAATTTTGCGGTTTATAAGAGATTTACGACAATGGTGTAAAGTTGAGACTTTGCTCCAAGTTATAATTACATGCTAGCAAAAATACTCACAAAATTGCGTGAACGACATGGAAAAGCTTTTAACCTTTAAAACTTTTTTGGCTTTTATTCTACAATAGAAAGAATTAGGTTTAAAATTGTAATAAATATGGTATCGATTAGACTTCTCCTCTCCTCAAACAGCTTTCGCTTGTGAGATAGCGCATTGTTACAATGAAATCCATCTGAACACATTTTATTGACCATGTCAATTTTACTTCAGAATCCTAATTTACTATGGCATTATTTTCACAGTTATGGAAGTCTATCATTTTAGCAGTTTCTCCACTTTAGACAACACAATTTGTGAGCAGCAGTTACTTTCAATGCTCTCACATCTATCTTCTAAATGATTTAATCCACCAGTAAATAATGCCTTTAGACAGTGCACTAGATCTTCAATAACTCTCAACTCTTGATGAATTGTTCTGTAGTTTAACCATTTTTAATTAAACCAAAATATTATAATAGTCTTATCGTATGAATTTTGAACATTAAAGTCAAATGGTTAAATCAAATTGTGGCAGTGTGAATAGCAGATTTGCCATCTTTAATATTAATAACTAAAACCACCCACCTCGTCATGTTTTTTATGCAAGATTGGTGAAACATAAACTTTTATTATTTGAATAGATGTACAGATTATTGGGATAAATATATATCTTCAAGCATCCTATCTATGAATCAAAGTGCAAGATATTGGCAATTCATCTGCACTATATTATTAGCGATGCGCCGTTATCTAATATTAATGCAGAGCGAATATTATAGTTGTTGTTGGAGCAAAATAAAGAAGACTCACGTTAGTGTCTATTAACAACGCACTTGGAATGCATGCTTCTATTATACATTTTTACTTTCAAAACAGTCTAAATTTAGGAACAAAGCTTTGAGAGAAAAAAAGTTTGATAATAGTAGCGGTACTCAGAGAATCGCAAATGTCCGTGTAATTATATCTGGTAGAAGAATAGTGAAATAATCGTGTGATATAATGAAACTAAAAGCGACACACTTATTAATATGTATATTCTAGCAAATAAATTTTATGCTTTTCCCCCGTTGTTGCTATTGGTGGATATGCACATTTCTCCCACAATATATTTCTTTTGTGAGAAGTGCAAAACTGGAAATCTAACGAGCTGACATAAATCATGAAGATTACGCTAAGCTTAAATCTACGAAAGTACCCCTTCTATCCCAATTACACGAGTTTATTTGTAAGGTTATCAAACCCTGGATTAAACAAGAAACTATGCCTTTGTGTCAGCGCAATCAAACCAACACGAAGAATTCGACAGTATAAATTCATTATTATGTAACCATCAAGACGTTTCTGGTTGATAGATTTAAATATGACGCAAGTATTAAAAATTCCAACTTTATTTCGAGGATTTTAATTATAGGTCATACATTTAATTAATTTGCTTACATTGATAATAATTACGTTTATTGGGTCAAGTAAACGTGCAAACTATCGCAAGAAAGAGGAGGTAATTCTGATACGTAACTGTCAACTCGTTTTTTTAAAATAATACAGCCATTAACATTGGCGTTTACTTTCCAAATTACAATGATGCACTATAAATCCCGGTAAGTAATATTCTGATTTATGTTTCGTTTTTAAGCCGAGTATGTTAAAGAAAAATAGAAGCTATTTTTTTTGTTGTCTCAGATTGCTTACTTATTAAAGTTTAGCATACGTATTATCATGATGCGACAAACAAGTGAAGATTGACATCCGATCAACGCATACATTAACAAAGTATAAACATCAGTTTACTCCCCCCTTCCCATAAAAATTTGTTCCAAAAATTTCTTTCGGGTAAAGTAGAAATTATTTTTAGAACACGTTTAAGCTACGCTTTAAAAAGTAACAATAATAAGAAATATACTTTAATGTTATAATAATAAATGTTATACATATTTAATAAAGTTAACCATATATGGCACATATACAGATTTATTTTCAGCTCTGAATGTTATTCCCTGCCAAATCTACAAAAAGAAATATAAATTTCAAGGGGTTGTCGACTTTTGTTTACATTATTAAATAGCATCATGTGAATTCTATATCGTTCTGAGAGTGTTGCGTAAAAAAGACGTTATGACTAAAAAACAAGCTTTATATCACTTCTAATGTTAATAAACTGGGATACTTGAATGCTGCAATTTCACGATTATTCACATGACACAGTCTATAACAAATACATGCTTTCGCTCTAATAAGCGTCGCTATGGAAGTATGACCGACATTTTATTAAATTTAATACCAGATACAAACAAGTTTTCCAATAAAGGACTCTTTTTGCAACTGAAAAAAAAAATAAATTTTCCTTGGATTACCAACGTAGAATTGAAGACTTGAACTTTATAAAAAACAAAATATAGAAAATATCAAGCTCTTTTTCCAAGTGACAAGTTATCGCAGCTTTAATATCATCACAGCATTCGGTGGAATACCAAAAAGCAGTAATATTAATCATTCATTTCGGCAATAGAAATAACATGTGAAAATTTAATTAAGATGATAATAATTAAAATAATGAATTCTATCCATTGCACGTTGAAAACAAAGATCTTCAGAAATCGCTAAAAGATTGTAATTCTCCGGTATGTCGGTGTGGGGAAAGAAGCGGGGAAGAGAGAGGGCGATGTTGAGTACTAGTACTAAATACGTAAGCTTTAATTGACGCTTCCATCAAACAATTCACCAAGTAAAATTGACAAATAATGACCAAATAATGAAACCCCCCCCCCCCCCCCCTGCTAATACGGGGAGGATGATTATAATGGTGGTGGAGTCGGATGATAAAACTAGTTTCATATCCAATAAAGCGATTCAAGTAGAAGCACGAAAAGTTTAACAAGTCATACTCGAAAGATAGACACAAAAGCGATAATATAGTATTTACACTAAATGAAATCCATTCACTTCTACCTTGGCCAAAAGGGGCACCATGACAAGTGTATGGCTTATCTGCAACTGCACTCTGTGAACATGTTAATGGACAAGAATGCCCAAGGGCTGTTCACACGGAGTTGAATGCACGCTTGTGTTGCTACTGCGTAACAAGCATGAATAATATTGTATCATCTAATACAAATAATATTAACTCTAATTAAATAACGGATCTGCAGATTCATTGTCAAATATTCCACTAAATATTAATATGCTTAATCCTTATTAGAAATCGGGCTAGGACAATTCTCCTTATTATGCTTAATACTTGGTGTTTTTGGCAACATTTCACTATCTTCATCATCTTGCCGAATGCCCCTATCCGTAAAGATTCAACTTTCGGATTTGTGTTTGTTTAACAAACTAGACGATTATCAATCTTGATTGACACTGTAGGAACCAGTAAGATTATGGGCGCTCCAAAACAAGTAAAAGAAGTTTTCTGTATCCAAAAGGCTCTAATACGTGTTGAGAGAGTTTTTCACTTTTGCAGAAATAAGAATAAATTAAAGAACGAAACTACTTTATGCCTATCAGTGTGAAGCATGGTCGGTATCATTCTCGGCATTCTATTAAATTCGTAAAAGTAACTACGAGCATTGAGACATCAGCAAAGTATGACACAAGTTCAAAAACGCATTCTCAAAAAAACACTGTTATCTAGTGGCAGAAGGCTGGTCGCGTATTATATTTCGAATAATAAATTGTTTTTTAAAACATAAGGTCGAAAGTGCCAAAACTAGTGTCTGAAAACTTGTTATAGATGATTTCATAGTTAGGGCGCATTTATGCATGCGCTTTATCATTGTTATCTTTCCTATGCTTTGCATATACCAAGATTTGAACTTTAACTCATTTGGTTGAATGATTAGTTAGATTCCACGTTAACGGAGATTGGTTTTTTGAAACCAGTCCGTGTTCTGTGGCGCTTGCCTGGGTATGTCCTGGATAACGTTCGACAGTTCTCCCCCCCCGAAAATTTCACGTGACGCCATATCTTTACCGCTTTAATGGTCAATACATTTTAATATCAAGTTTTGTTGCCGGATTCTGTAATCCCGGTACTACTGTTGTCGCCATTATCATTATTCTAAATGCTAATACCTTGTTCGCAAGCCCCTTATCTTTTAACAAACAACTGATAGTCTTGGAATCACTGATAAGGTTCGCACCTTATCGTAAAATAAATACAACCGACTGCTAATAATAATCTCCAATAATACGTGAACATCGACGTTTCTTGTTTACGTTTATATCCACTAACAGGCGATCCCAAACGGTTGAATCTTTTGACAGTAAAAAACTGTAAGACCGGTTCGTAAGACTTTTGAGCTAAAAAGTCGTGTAAAAAAAAAAGAGTGAATGAGAGTGAATGAGAGTGAGTGAGTGAGAGTGAGAGTGAGTGAGAGTGAGTGAGAGTGAGAGTGAATGCGAATGTGAATGAGATTATACATAATATTAAATAAATATTAAATAAATATTAAATAACGATAATAATTAGAATAATATTATTAATCAATAAATCACAATGACAATAATATGTTGGGTACGTTGATTTTGTGTCCTTGACAATAATATGTCGTTAATATTTAATAATATTATGTAGGATCCATTGTATAGCGACAATCCTGTTAAAAATTTGTTTGTGTCTAGTCAATATTCCCAAATAGGACGACTTTTTATCGCTTATCAGCAGAATTCCCAATAAAGATCTCCCCTTACAATATAAATTATTACATTAACATCGGAGCAGTGAAATTCTTACCGCCTTCCCCTGTTCGCTCTAACCTAAAACAAACTTCCTAAACGCTCTGCACATATTGTCTGTGTAACACTCTATTGTATATATCCTCTCTCCCAGCATCCTTTTGCGAGGTACAACGCATGAAGAACACATTACACATTCCGTAAATCATCATTCCTCTTGTTATATAATTTGACCTTTAAAAAAATAAATAAAGAACCAATTCAGTAACATGGCACCAATAATATTATTACCACCAGCTCTATTCCACTCGTATAAGCATGGTCTTGGTCAGAAACCAATAATGACTTCCCAACATAATTCAAGAGGCAGACGGAACAACTGTGACTTTACCATACCTCACCAAAATGCGAACCAGGACACAAACCGCCCGTTCTCTAAAAACCACTCACAACCAGAAACAACCAAGCCTCCCTTGAAACGGTTCACACATCATAAATCACAGTCATTGACAAAATTAAACGGTTCTGCGAGCAACAACGAATCGTCGCAGGTGCCAATGCGCAGGTCAATGTCACAGCAGCCAAAGCCAAGGAACGAATTCGTTGCCATACTCGATAAGACTCACAAGACGGAGAGAGACGTTAGGGCTTCGCTTACCAAATTGAGAGGGTTGATATTGACCGAGGGATTGCCTGACGAGGTAAATATACACACATACCTGAGAAAACGGAACTGCGGTAAAACGACTTGGGCTTTAAAAATGATATCCGCTAATGAAAAAAAAAAAAAAAAACAACGATTACTGTAAAATCCAGAGAAAAATTTAAGGATTCTTTCTTTCTACGAAAGAATTCGTAAAGATTATAATTCTCTTCACCCTCATTGTCTATAGATTTCCGTCATTCACAACCTATTCCTTTTCTATTCTTTGCGTTTCAATCAGTTTGCATGCCATGCTAACCACTTTTCTTTCCTTTCCTCTTTTTTCCCTATAGCATTTTCCAAAATCAGACCAATCTCTCCAGACCAACCTTCGATCAACTTCCCTACGCTCTCGAGTTTGGAAACACTTTTTAGGTGTATATCATATCTCCGCCAAGGAATACATACGATTGATAAAGAAGGGAAAGTCGGCCGTGTATAGCAAAGTTAGAAACGATACGTTCAGGACGTTGACCACAAACAAGGCATTCAAAGAAAGAGTTAATGACGATATGCTTAGTCGAGTTTTGAATGCGTTCACATGGAAAATGCACTGTGAGTACACTTTGATTGTCAGTGACGAAATAACGTAGCGATAGATTTATATCGTCAAGCGATCTTGGTACTTTTGAATTCATGTGATCTCATTTTGTTATCGTTTCCCGTCGTCTTTTTTCCCCCCAGTGTCTGGAAATGATAATATTACATACGTGCAAGGGATGAACGTACTCGTGGCCCCTTTTCTGTTTACAATGTCGGAAATCGATGCGTTTTTCTCATTTGCGACATTCATCGAAATGTGTTGTCCTCTCTACGTAAATTCTACAGTTCAGGGAGTCCATTGTGGACTTGAGGTAAGCAGCACGACAGTAATTGCATTTGTGTAAACATTATTGTAGTACTATGTTGTAATGTTGCGTTATTCAGCGTATTATCTTTGTCATCCACTAATATTATATTCGTCATCCTCGTCATAATTATACATATTGTTCTTTCCAGTTACTTGATCAGTGTCTCCAGATTGTCGAACCAACGCTTTTCAGGCATCTCAAGTCAAAAAACCTTTCTGCCAAAATTTATGCGTTGCCATGTAAGGAAGTCTACAGGTTTTCTTTTTTGACAGTTTTTAATTGTTAACCTATCACACAAGTCACTAATACATAATACCCCTTTTACATATTCCATTTTTGTGTTGGTCCAAATTCGACTACGCCAACACAGCTGTTCTGACATTCTGTGCATGTACGCCGCCTTTGGAAGAAGTACTCAAACTGTGGGATTTCTTATTTGCATACGGTGTGCATCTCAACATTCTTTGTGTAATCGCACAGCTTATTCTAATGAAGGACGAACTATTAAAGTCTCAAAGGTACATTTTTAAGCGTTGCTTTGAATGTGTGATGAACAATAGAATGAGTAAGAATCGCAAAGACTAATCAAATTTGTATTGGTATGCTGTCGATCTTATAGTCCCATGAAACTACTCAGAACAATGCCTGATTTAAAGGCAAAGCCCGTCATTGACCTGACGGTGGAATTGGTTCACAAGATACCGGATGATCTTTATGATAGACTTGTGCGGCATCCATTTGATGCTGAAGTGGCTGCTTCAATATTGCGCGGCGCAAGATAATATAACATTGTTATGTGTAAAAAAATTATACGACTAGTTTTCCCCACTAATTTTAACTTATTCACAAAAACCTTTTAAATGTAAATTTCAATTGGTAGAATATCGTTTGTAAATTACGTTCACCTTTGGTAGAAGCTGGACTTATCAACGCTTTTGATAGACTCCTCTTTAAACCTCTTTGGTGCATATTTTTTGGTTGCACGTGTATTTTATAAAAAAAAAAAACATTTTTCGAATTCCCTTTTAGATATACAATAAAATTATTTATTCTGGAAATTTATAGTAAAAAAAAAAATTTTTTTCAATAGTTTGACAATCGAAAGGTGCACAATTGGTATATCTAAACTTTTAATTGAATAAATGATACGATATATTACTATTACAAAAAAGAATCAAGATACTTGATGTTAATCCAAGCAACGTATGATCCCAACGTCCCAAACGTTGGCTTTTGTTGTTGACCTCGTTCAGGGATATTGTCTAAAATTATAATCACTCGAATAATAGAACGAATATTGCACCACGTTCACAAAATTCATCCTCCCCAGCATATCACGTATAAGCAATCATCATCATCATACCCACTTTGTTTATTGAGTCCATCTTTATCAAACACTCGTTCATTGCATGACGGCCAAGTCTCAACTACTCATACAGTTGGAAGCTATTGTCTGCGTGCTCGACGTGCTTGGACGCCCGCACGTAATATGTCCAAGACCTCTACGGTTGTTTCCCAACTGATGCATCCGTCTGTGATTGATTGCCCATAAACTAGAGCCGATGGTCCCGCTGATGTGAGTTTTTGGTTGCCTTTTGCGATACAAAAAACAATTTCATTCAGTGAGTGAGCTCACAACATTGTCATTTACGATCGTGAGATGGTTCAATAAAAATTTTATCACGATTGTGCACAAACGAGCCAGCAAAAGCAAGTACCTTCTTTTAAATGTGATTCGATCATTACTCCAAGAATGCCATCTCCCGTTACGGAAGATTTCAATTGCTCAGCCTGCGAGTCAAAAGTATAACCACGCGTTAGAGACTGATGATGTCTTGTTTGTTGTCAAGCAAGCAAGCAACAGACAACTTGTTCACCCCAAAGACTATTTCACTAATCATCACTACCATTACCACCATCACCACATCCGTAATTACATACGATATCCTTTGCGACATCAACTTGTCGACTGAAGATCTTCTGACTGTTTCCATGACTACAGTCAATCATTACTCTCGGGCATAACTTTGCAGCCGCCAAAGTGGATATTATTTCTTTTACGTGCTCCTGAGAATAATTCGGCCCCTCATTACCACCTCGGAGTATTATGTGACAGCTGTCATTACCATTAGTTGCGACGATGGCACTTAGACCTTGTTTTGTAACGGAAAGAAAGTGATGGCCCACGCTGGCTGCTTTTAATGCGTCCATTGCGATATTAATGTTCCCATCCGTACCTGTTAATGAATAATTAGTATGAAGTGGTCACCCCCATTCAACAAATTCGGTCAGCACATATATCCGTCTTCTTGGAGAAATAGTAATTACCATTCTTGAACCCGACTGGAACTGATAATCCGGATGCTAACTCGCGATGAACTTGTGATTCTGTAGTTCTTGCACCAATTGCTCCTAAAAATGCGAGTATTCAATCGGATTGCCATTGCCATAAAAAAAGCTAATGTCATTTTCATAGTTGGGTTCTTACCCCATGAAACCAAATCAGCTATGAATTGTGGTGTAAGAGTATCCAAGAATTCACATCCGCACGGTACCCCGAGTTCATTCTGTTTGCACATCAATGGAGGATTAATTAAACACGATGCAAAATCCACACTTTATAGACTCAGGAAACGTACGAGTTCTAAGAGTAAGCCGCGTGCAAGCCGAAGTCCTTTGTTGATTTGGAAACTGAATAAAAGTCATGTTTATAGTGATTAACGCTGTCCCATATATAAAAACGTCTTTTTCTCTGAATTTATCTGTTTTACCTGTTGTTCAGTTGTGGATCATTTATTAAACCTTTCCATCCAACAGTTGTTCGTGGCTTTTCAAAATAAACTCGCATGATTATGCATAAATCACTCGATGCAGTGTCTGCATACGCTTTTAACTTTCCGGCTAAAAATAAGTTTAAAAATTTTTTTTTGCATCGCATCCAAAACTTGTGTTATTTGTACGAACAAGGTGACAGGTTCCATCGTTCATAACTCTAGCTTTTTCTCCCCTCCCTACATTCAGTATTTCTCACCATATTCGACAGCCGATTTAACATCGTGTACGGAACAAGGTCCAACAATAACCAGTAGCCTATCGTCTTCACCCTTAATTATAGCTTCTGCATTTGTTCGACCGAGAATCACACTTTGTGCTGCTTGGAGTGTTAACGGAAAATCTTCCATTAAGATTTGTGGTGGAATCAACGGTTTGATTTGTTTGATCCTTTTATCATCGAGTTCGTTCAGAGCTAAGAGTATAGGCGACATGTTAGAAAGAGGACAGCTAGGCAATGATTACAAAGACTGGTATAATCTGGCGTACCGTCACGCACGATAACTCGTTCGGCCATATTTATATTTGTCGAGGAAAAAAAACTAGACTTGATAAAGTATGAGAAGTGCGTAGATTGATTGATTGATTGATTCGATTTTTTTTTATCACAAATAGAATTATTCCCGATTAGTCATTTTATAACCGTTTTTTGCATTTGGATCGAAAAATGGCAATGATTGGCCGATTTCATGTACACGTGTAATTCTAAAAATATCAGTTTCCAGTATTATCATTATGCTACCGAATGAGAAGCACAGCTCTTTGCTCGGAATAGCCAAGAATGATTACTGCCAGGGAATAAATTCTATTACATGAAGCGTCATTCAATATACTATTGCGTTCCATATTGAAATCATATCCGTGATTAAAACATAGCCTTTTTTGAAGACGGCAATATTTTAGATATAAATAGAAAATGGCAATAGGAGTTGATAACATCATCAGCATAGCCCAACTATATACGTTCCCATCACGCTAACCCTT
The DNA here is from genome assembly GCA_910592205.1 of Paraglomus occultum. NCBI lineage: Eukaryota > Fungi > Glomeromycota > Glomeromycetes > Paraglomerales > Paraglomeraceae > Paraglomus > Paraglomus occultum. The sequence continues at coordinate 13,088 of CAJVPJ010000061.1, forward strand.
TTCATCCATACCCGTCCACCCTTGGAAATTCAACGGCACGCAAAACCAAGAATTTCTTCACGATAATGTTCCAGAAATGCTAGATTGGCGCTATCCAACAGTCCGGAATTGAAAAAGTTTCATGGGCAGTTTTTAAGCAAAACGTGGAAACAACAAAGTATATTGCTGAATTAGAGGCAGTTGTACTTTTTTTTTTATTACACACTATATCATAGGTCGCGAAATTCTACTAGCTGCTCATTTTTCGTTTGTGCTATAAAGTAAAAATCGATATCAACACATGTCCTGCCAAGAATAGAGAGTGAACAAGGACAAAAATAACAAAATACTCACTTTCCGCTTGTACGACATATCCGGCTCCAACCTCGCAATCTTTCAATATTGACTTTTCCATGATTCTAGCATTATTACACACAATGCATACGTCCAACTTCACGCTGTCCAAAGAAGTTTACATTCACATCAATCAATGGTTTCGTTTAGACCGCTCACAAGCAAAATCCGGTGACATGTTTGATACTCACTTGTCCTCTATGACAACATTATCCATGATGATAGAATTAGTAATTTTCACGTTTTTGCCTATAATGCAGTGGGATCCTACGATAGATCGTTTGATCGACGTACGTTCGTCGATTTTTGTTTCCTCACCGATAAGCGAGTCAGCACCGACCTAGAATAAAATCGTGTGTGATAAATGCATCTCGTTTGACATGACACGACGTGATCTAACATGCGACCCGCGTCTAAACCTACCTGTGTCTTTTGGTTTACAACAGCAGTTGTAGCGACTCGAGTATCCGTAACCGATTTTGCCATCTAAATAGATGTTGATTCAACACTCCCCCCATCTAAAACGATACCATCAAAACGTCGATAATGAATATCTTACATGTCGATTCACTTCATAATATCTCGAAATGGTGTTACTTCGACAGCAGAAATCCCCCTTGTAAACGTACAATTGGCAGTCTACATAACAGTCATTATCGCCCGCCCACGCGGATGAATAGGGAAGCGCGGATTTTAAATAGTCTTCTGTCCCAGCCACGACTGTAAGTAAACAAAACGCGCAAGTTATAATTAATTGACAGTAAGAAATCATTGTAAACTCAACGGCATAAAATCTAAGACAAAAACTTGCGTTTTTGTATTCCTTCTCGCTCTATTAACTTTCTTTGATGTTGGCATTTGACTAATAATGGCAATATATGCTGGCGTATGCTTGATAATGTTTTCCGTTGTGCAACTAAATCAATCACCCATCGTTTGAATATGTACAGATGTGCATCATTCAAACACGTATGAATGGTTATGCGCGGAAACCTACATGGACATTGCATAAAAACATATAACGTTAAAAAAAGGGCTTCTTGAAACAATGATGTTGATACGGCTGGAATGATAGAGAATAAAAAAAAAGTTATTACACACTTCCACAAAAGAGACATACGAAATGACAATTCATCATCTAGGTCGGCACTCTGTGCAATGTACACGAGACGCGAACTCATCATGTCTACCCCGACTATTTCCTTCACTGTTCGGTTTATAAATCATTCCGGGTTAGCAAAAACCTTTCCCTACTCACCACTTTCCGCAAAGAAATTATCAAGTTCTTGCATAACTTTATTACCATCCTCTTTGTATCCTGCAGAACTGCTGCCACTGCCTTCAGATTTACTTGACTCGTAGAAAAGTACGGTACATGTGGGATTATGTATGCGATGGTAATCTAATAGACTGTGAGGTGGAAGATCGAGTACTAGATCACAGCTGATTACGACGAAATCGTACTATATATTTTAAAGAGATCAATCGTCATAATCCCCTGGTACTATATAAACAACTCGCTCGTTTCATTTAATTAACAGAACCGAACCTTGATCTTATCCTTGACGACTCGCAAAGCATCGGCAGTTCCAGCATCATCCTCTTTGCTGACTTCTAAGCTCGGCTTTATCTTTCCGTCATAAGCATTCTTTAGATAAGTCCCAATTTTATGTTCTGCATCCGGATGGGTGACAACCATTACATCGTAGATTCCTGCTTTTTCCAGCCAATCAAGAACGTAGAATAGAATTGGTTTATTTGCGACAGGAAGGAGTGCCTTGGGAACATTCTTGTCTTCGGTAAGTGGGTACAGTCTATCAAAAAACGGCAGGTATAGAAAGAAGCGATAATTTTTGCCCCCAGTTTGTAAATAATGAAAAGTGATGAGAATGACAATTATCTACGGCATGATCAACGGTTAGAAAACCTGTGGCCATATCCAGCTAGTACGACGGCTTGGAATTCCGTATATCGGAGACCCACTTTCTGCTTAGACTGCTTCTTTTCCGATTCAAATAACAACATATTTCTTTGCTCTGTTCGTATGATAAAATAAAACTGGGTATTAGTATTATTTTTTATTTTGATTTAGTCCCGTGATAGATGGGAAGTTTGTGTAATATACAACGATCGGCAGATTTAAGTATAGTTTAAACAACATCTAATGAGCGAGTAAGCTATCCACTTCTCGAATCTTAACCGTCCGGTAAACTAATTATAATGTGGTCAATCGCAGAGTTGGTGGAAACAATACACAGTGCCAAGCTTATTGCAGATTTTGCGACAAGTATTCATATTCTAAAACCGCAAAGAAGGAAACTCTTTATTCGTGTTTCGCGCAAATATTTGTTCAAGCAGGAATACGGGATGTCTATCGATTTACACATTACTCATTAAGATTATTATTAAAGGACAATATCCAGAATAAATTATTTCTGCTCTATTAATCTCGTGTCCAAGCGATGCAGGTCGCTTGCAGTAATCAGATATTCCATCAAATACGTATTCTCATCACACCTGCAAATAAAAACGCGTTCGTATTAGAATAAAGCGTGTACTCGACAAAACCATTGACGAGAATTCGAGGACTAGCTACTTACATTTTCCCAATATCTTCCAACACTTTCGTAACACATCTACTCAAGCTTCTCAACCCAATCGTAAATTCAGATAACCGTGTTCTCAGATAACCACCATGACTTTTGACAATCTCTCTGATCCATAGCAAATGAAACTCGACATGCGGGGTCGTTTCCATGCTTATTGCTATGAACTTTATCAATTTGTCTAAATATATCTGCGGTATCTCTTTTACCACAAACGAAACATCTGACGGTGGAATTGATTCGTAAACTTTTTGTATTAAATAAGATTCATTAAGCCTAAACGCCATTACGAGTGACTTGAGATAGTCGGTCGATGAAAGGGTTGACAGAATAGAGGACGGAGTAATGGTAATGTCGAGATTGAACGGATCGAATAAAAGTGTTTCGTCTAATGAGTATATTAACAGTCCTTCGGTTGATGCTGCTGCCCACGAGCGTCCAGTTGGCGAAAATCGAACACACTTGGTGCGCACTTCTGGCATTGTCTTTCTGACTGACAGGTCACCTGTCTGAATACCTGGAAGCGATTTGTCAATACGATCTTCTAAATCGCTGAGATCTCCCGCTTCATCAATCAGTTCTTTTGGTCCCGCTTCCGTCATATTTTTACTATTAAGAAATTCCATGACCCCGTCTAATGATCTATTTCTAGATATGGTAAACTTTTTGATCAATAGTGCCGTCCTCACTTCGTACACGCAAACGTATTTGCTGTTTCCTCCAGCCAATATACACGATCCATCAGCAGTATATGAAAGACTATTGAATGCTTTTCCCGAGGTAGAATTGGCAGCCGTGGTCCTATCGCCTACTTTTCTCCCTCCGCTGATATCCTTTCTTCCTTCAGCGGTCCCAACCTGCGTTCCTCTTTCCACATCCCAGAATGCAACCTGCCCGTCCAGTGTGCTACACGCTAACTGTCTTCCATCCGGTTTAAATGCAATTGCCAATACGTCAGAAGTATGTCTGAACACTTCTACATTCTTGCTCCTTCCAAATATGTCCCACGTTCTGGCAGTATAGTCCCACGAAGATGATGCAAGAAGTGTCCCATTTGGACTAAAGGCCAGTCCGCTAATAGGACCTTCATGTCCGCTAAGAATGTCCAACAATTTTCCCGTTTGCACAGACCATACGTACATTTCAAATGTATCCATCGATCCTGCACATATGATCTCTCCAGATGGATCCACACATAGACAGGTAAACTGTATAGGCGAAGGAGTGGTGAACGTTCTAAAATTACGATATCTTATCAAATCGAACGCTCTCACCGTGCCATCAAGTGAAGAAGAGAACACGACTTGTCCATTTTTGGCAAATTCTACTTGGGTTATCGCTGATGAATGTTCAGTGAACGTGACAAAGCAGAAACCAGAAATGGTGTTCCAGAGTTTGAGTTTACCGTCATCCGCGCCAGTGGCTATTGTCTGCGAGTCGGGCGAATATGAGAGTGTATTCATGTCGTAGTAGTGTCCTTGCTGTTTGAGGACGTAAGATTCCGACTGCCATTCCCAGACGAGGAGTTGAGATTGTTTAGACGAGCCGAACGCCAACCATTCCGAAGATTTGTTTATTGCAAGTGAAGTTATTTTCGTCTGCGAGATGCTGAGACGTAAACGCGTGGATGGGGTGGGATGTGATACCATCAAGAAACGTAGTTTTAAAAAAAAACAGTGCGAAAAAAAAAGCGAATTGTAAATGAAAATTATGTAATGATTTATATAGGGCAAATACCAATTTGTAAATATAACATCTTATGGTCTTACCTCAAGGTATGTATGTTATTAAAGTCTGGCATCTCCCATATGCCAAATATACCCGATTGGAATCCAACGACAAGTAACCGTGATTCGACGTGATACTCTACACAGACGACTCGAATACTTGTTGTATTAAAAAAGTGCTTAGATGCAGTCACCCATCGCTTTGTTGCAGCCTGTGTCTCTTTCACACCATCTGTATCAATGTCCATGATATGTTCATCAGCCGACTCTTTAGGCACCGTATATTTTCTTACAAATAACGCTCCATCGCGACCTACAGTATATATCTAGGTGGATGAACATTGAGTCAGCGATAACTGATCCTGGCTAGTAACTATTTGAATGACTACATACCGTTTTTTGATTTTTGGTAAAAAATGCGCCAACCACAGTGTCTTTATGCCCGGATAAGACGGTTTTTGTAAAGCCTTCAATTGGATTTACTGAATAAATTCTTGCTGTCATATCCTTTGAACAAGATATGAAATATCTACCAGCATTTCATTTGTATAGAAAAGTGAATAAAATTATTCAATGACATATTTAACTTTTTGAGTTCATGTTGCTTACTGTGAATCTCCACTCCATGTCACTCCAACTACATCGTCATAATGTCCTGTGTATTTCCTATGCAGCACAAATGGAGCGAATTCTTTATTGAATCCAGGTGATTTCCATACTTCAATGTACTTTTCATGCGTGACTGCAAAGAACCTTCATTCGTGGCAAAGAGAATTAAGAATAATAACGAACCGGAAATCGTTTAAACGCGACGTATTAGGATACTTTCCATCTGGAGAGAATTTGACGTCTGTAACGCCCATTCCAAAGTTAAATTTATGCAGCACTACTCGACGTGGGTAGTTTACTAACAAAACTCGGCCATCTAGATGATCCTCTGCGTTAGCATTTATCGTCGTTATGAAATCAGAGAAGAAGAGGAGGAGGAGGATATTGTTGAACGTTAGGTCTACCTTCATCTACGCTTAGTAAAATCGCAGCATTCGGAGAAAGTGCTATTCTACGAATGTTCTTCTGATTCTCAAACGGAAGGGTGATTGATTTATTGCTATTAATCAACGAATAGAGAGTCGGGACGAGTGAAATAAGCAAATAGGCTTGATCCGCCAGACATGACAGCAAACTTGTTTGATTGATTTGCAATCCATGGTATTTATCAAAAATCAAAACATTTTTGCGATCGATCTTACTTTACAAGATCAAAGACAGACACTCGATTCCCAACCGGACTCAATATCGAATTTCCATCTGGAGTGAATACCAGATTCCCTTGGGTATACACCGTTCCCAACAAATTAGAGAACTTAAATGTCGAATGGCAAGAAGTGAAAAAAAGGTTTTATAAATTCATTGTGGTTGAATACAAATCGTAGATGATAATGGCTTACTTTGAAATCTATCTTCATTTAGGCAAAGACGTAAGAAAAAAATTTTTTCTACTGTATTCTTAATTGGGTGATAGTCAGGTGACAAAGATGATGATAATCTGCGACGCCAAAGGCATAATATAATAGTATAACTGACAACCAGACTTGACATAGACACGTAATCGATGCGTCCGCATATTCCACTGGTCTGTGGGAGACTTTGTAATATTACAGGCCATTACCTTTTGCGTCTTTTCCCATGAGGAAAATAATGTGGATGACCGTAATTAAAGCAATTTTATAATAAGAACTTTATGCCTTTACTATTCTCTGGAAATGAAAAATCTCTCTGAAGACAGGGCTGATAAGTAAAATTATGTCTACAAGTTTTTCGTACACAATCGTGCGCGCCAGCTCTACTGTATCTCACAATAACGATTTCTCAAAATTGTATTCGAAATTTGAATCTAGTAATCAGGTAGATTGATACTCGTTTACCAGGAATTACTGCTTACACCTTCGCTTGTGTCTTACTATAGTCCGTAATAATTACGCCTCCGTACATTATTAAATAATTAATGCCATATGCTCGTTCTACGTATGTTAGTAGGCGGTATGATCTTGGACCTGCTAGTTTTGTTGACTGAGGCGGCATGCACGTCGCCATCATTGGTAAGTAAATAGTAAGATGATTAGACGGCCATCCCTTGGCGTATAACTATACTGCTCCATTATCTAGGAGCTTTTATACACCGAGCTCAAATATAAATATTCACAACGCCGTCGAGGCATTTTTTGAATATGGTCTAAATATCAAATCAGTAAATATAAACTTATCAGTCATGAAATGTTTGGCTGGTATGGAACTTGCCGCAGCAAATTTGCCAAGCAATTTCAAATATAGAGTGAGAAAAGACAATTACATTTGTCAGCAATATTTTAGATTAATATCTGTCCTTGGATTAATAAATTTAATGAATTCATATCCTGGTTTGCAGCGTTGTAATTTGACTGTGAAAAACGACACAATATAAACAACATCCCTTACATATGCGACCCAATATACATGAGGACAAGTGAAAGTGACAGGAATGTTTTGAAGATGCGTAACCAGTAGAGCCATTGGTAAATTACACATAAATAAATTAGTACTCGTAGCTGCGCAACTATGCAACAGGGGATGTGTCACTGTTAAACCTATATTACGGGTGAGCTATTAAACCTTGATTACGGGTGATGTGTCACTATTAAACCTTTATTACGGGTGATGTGTCATTATTAAACCTATATTACAGGTGATTGTGTCACTATTAAACCTAATCGAACAATGTTGTTCACCGCCTAGCATCCCTATTTCCCGAAATATGACGGATATTTCTTTTTGCTTTATTTTCCTCCGGACCATTGCGATTATACTATTTTTATTGCTGTAACAAACAAACGCTCTGCTTGCTGTCTCTGAACAATTTGTAAGTAGAACATGCTACCGTCGATTGCAAATAGCGTAATAGATAAACTTGCAGATGCTAATTGTTGTGGTTCCTTTGTTATAAGATTTCTTTATCATTTTGACAAGGGATATGGGAGCCAATGATATTTCAGTGCCACGTACGGTGATGTATATTATCATCAGTTGTATTAATTAGACTATTCTATTTCGAGTCATTTTGATCACCTCTTTCGCCTCTGGTATTCTAAATTTGAAATGACTTATCTATCGATGTTTGGTTTATCACCAGCAGACTGTTGCATTTTTTGGAGAAATAGTAGCTTCTAAGCGTTTAATATTGGTACCATTACTTCGAACACCTAATTCGTAGTTATCGAATCACTTTAATTCGCAACGTTGATTTTTGAATCGGCAGTCAGCCATTCGTGGTTAAGTGTGAAAGCCAGCGGTTTACGAATAATGTACATGCATAAATAAGCAACTACAGTGGGACCTCCCTAAGTGCAAACCCCCCAAGTGCAACTACTAAGTTTGATCCCTCTAAGTGCAAAGTCTGGTTCAGTCCCAAGTTTATAAGCTATATAAGCATTTCACCCTCCATAAGTGCAATATCTCTCTAAGTGCAAGTTTCATCAGTTTTTCCTATGTCTCCCGTCGAGTTGCACTTAGAAAAGTCTGTTATCGCTATAAAAAACTTTTTTGGGGGCATCTAAAGCAACGTCTTAACTTTACTGGGGGGTTTAGCATAAATCAATATTACTTTTTTAAGCTAAACTGTTTAGAGAAAAAAAAAACCTTATATTTAGCACTTAGTTTTATAATTTAGGATTGGCTGTACGTAATTGTGTAATATTCATTTGGTGACACATTCGTATAACGTATAATAAAAATTGTTTAAGTTGTATTTAACCATTCTTTTTAACCTGTTATATTTGATCCTTTTTGAGCTTTTATATCACTTAATAAGTTTATCTTGATTACATCAACTTACGCTTTCATGTAGCAATATTACCAATTGGACTCAACACATAAAATAAAGATGGTACGAATAATTAGACAATTAACTTTTTATATTATTACTGATAAATTTACACTCTAACATTGAATCTGTATCAAATTTAAACCTAAAATTGTTATCAATCTTTGTTAATTACAAATCTTATTATGTTGCAAGTATATGCAAGTTTTATAATGTGGAGTAAAACCTTTTTACTGGAAAGGAGAAAAATTACCTTAAACTAATAACACTTGCACTGTCAGGTCACAGAACACGCAAGCATTCATCAGTTTGCTATTGTTTTTATTATAACATTTGCTAGCCTGACTAATTGTAGATTGACATGCTACTCATGTTTTCTATGTCAATTAGATGGTATTTTTATCAGAGCACAAGTTATTCTTCCGCAAAATTCTGAGATTCAAAACATTCCGATAATCATAAAATTGTCTTTTATTTAGTCTTTTTTGGAAGCGGTATTGTTCCAAACAGTTTTTTGGATTGATATTACAGGCCGAATTTTTTGATATACAAATGTATTACATTATAAATAAAAATAAAGTTAGTTAAATACGCAGAAAAAAACTTTATCAACTCTATTGTATTTTGTCCTCAGTCACAAAATTCAACAATTCAAAAACAATAAAGAAATTTTAACTTTCTATTTCAAGACATTAAAGTATTATATCTCTCGCTGCTATTGATGCAAACGCTACGTAATAGACTTAATTAGTTTTACTATTTACGTCACTCAAAGCCTTTTTCGTTTGTGATTGCCCTTGGCTTGTTTTATGGAAAGAGAAAAGAAAAAAAGAGATACCAACAACAAATTCTAATTTGGTAATGCTAGATAAGGAAAAATTGTACAGCCGAGAGAATATCTTAATCTCTTTCGCTCAATGAAATCATAATTCCAACCGAATTGAGTAATTTACTTTGATTATCAGATTTCTTTTCCAAGCCGTTGTGTTACAATTATTCCTCTTGAGAAAATGAAGATTGAATATAATTCGATTATCAATTTCGACAAAAGAATTTCTTTTTCTCCTGCACCCGCAGCGTCAATGAAGTTTTCTCACCGTAAAAATGGCATCGGAGATTTAGAATAATTTAATATAAATAATTTTCCGTGGCGTTAGATCATACATTTCCATTGTTTCGGCTTTATCCTCATATTATTTGTTTAAAGCATGACATCTAGACTGCGTTAATAATTCTCGTATTTGACCCCGACGGCTCATTGGTTGTCGGTCGAACCAGTGGGTGAGCATTGATCAATCTTGTGCGTCAGACACATTGATAAAAACTCCGTACTCCGAATATAATAGTTAATTAAACACAGGTAATTATACATATGAATGGGAAGACTTTTCATTGGATCAACCAGAAATTAAGTAATTTGATCGCCGAACGCAATAACAAGTGTCCGATGAAGAGTCAAGATGATGGCCAATATTAGTAACTAGCCGAAGGAGTACTTGCTGCAACTGTGGAGATGACCGTAACGACGGGGAAAGTGTGTATATTGCCATTGCCATTTTACTCTCAATGACGAGATCTTGCATAGAATAACATCAATTTCAAATCATCTGCTTTACTGGGAATGGTATAAACTTTTTTCTTTTTTTCGCCCAACTTAAAATATACCCAATAATATTCGTTGATAGGGTTACGAACATTGTTTTCGACCATCACACCATTGACGTATTTAACCGTTTCGGTTATCTCTTGTTCAGTTACACACTTTATTAGCATTACATACGAGGTTTTATACGGCATAACCACTGATGTCTTAGTCGACCACCAATAAATTTGAATCTACATACCGCATGTAGATACATATATTTGATGCCTAAAAATATTCTCTATTTTTGGTATTATTTACATCTTCCGTCATTATTTATTATATACACAATTGTGTTCTCTTTAACTACCACTACCCTATTATAATTAGCCTGTTGTCCTCCATTATCAACCCTTAATCATTATATCCCAATAAGCTCACAAACACCACCAAAGCAAACAATGATCATATCAACTACACATCAAACATTGGACCAATCCACTCAACCCCTACTCAACATGGATAAAACTAGGCTGTGCCCGCTTAACGACTGCTCTCCCCTTATCACTCTGGGAATCAAATTCCAATAACTTACATTCTTTTTTTACTCCCTTCACTCATTTTCTTTCTTTAATCTTTGAGACCAACTCAACCCCTCACCACTCCTTTCTTTACAACTTAATTCCTACTTACCCTTATCGCACCACTCAACCCCGACTATTTGCTAAAAAAAATGAATCAAGAACAGCCTACCGTCGATTCAAACGATATTGGCAGCAATATCCGGAACAGCGACAAGTTCTTTACTGACGCTGGAGATATCGACAACAACATATATAACAGCAGTGAAGCTATCGATTCATTTTCTCCTTTTTCACACTCGGATAACATGTCCCCTACGAATGAAAACTCCGCAGCCAGCCCGTCACCGACAGAGGACGATTACAGCGACGATACAGTGCCCGAGACTCTACCACAACTAAACGATGTAGTCGAAAACAATAACGAGGTAGAAACTCTGAGTCAGCACCTGATCAAACATATTTGGAACAATAACTTTTCGGCTCCCGTTGGCCGAACTTTAGAAAACGGTGCAACTGTCCTAGATGTAGGCTGTGGGACCGGAGCTTGGCTGCTGGATATGGCAGAAACTTATTCCAAGTCTAAGTTTTATGGCGTTGATTTGCTTCACGCTTTTGGATCACAGATCCCAACCAACGTCACCTTCGTCAGAGGCGATATTCTTGCGGGATTACCATTTCCCGACAACAGCTTCGACTTTGTCACGCAACGATTCTTGTCGATGAGATTTTCTGACGATGAATGGAAGACGAAGGTGATAAATGAGTTGGTTCGAGTCACTAAACCAGGAGGATGGATCGAGTTGATGGAATGTGACATCGAACTTGTGAACTGTGGCAATGATACGAAGAGAATTATAGTAGCCTTGCAGCACTACTTGCATTCTAAACATGCTAACGAAAGATTGGCTCAGGAACTACACGAATACTTGGCAGCGAACGATGAGTTGCAACAGATTGGAAGAGAAACTAGAGATATAGAAAGTGGAGGATCGACCATAATTGCGCAGCAAGTGAGTATACTCCCCTTGATCAGTACATCATTAACGGATATTTTATGATCAGTATATTTATTTATCATTCATTCGTTTCTTTACTTTACTACTCTAAATAGGCCCGTAACGACTATGGTAATTTTCTCATGTCAATCCGCGATGACCTCGCCCAGTCCATGAGAATGAGCGACATCCATTATAGTGCGCTTTGGGAGGTGATCCATAATGAAATGAAGCGGCTGAACACGAAAAGACCTACGCATCGGGTTTTCGCGCAAAAGAAAGAATTGTAATTCTCAGACATCATTGTTACATCATTGTTCTTTCCACATAACTCCACTAGTTTCTCAGTTTCTTTCCAGCCAATTCTTTCGTGTCCATTTATTTGCAATGGTTACATAAGTAAGGCTCTTTCTATAGGGTTTATGGCATACAATAATTACGCTTTTTTATAATACGCATGGAAAACTTCTTCGGACTATGAGTTCAGTAATAATATTTATTATGGGAACAAGCTTATGGTTAAATTTTTTCTTTTCCGTTTAAGTAGCACAGATAAATAAAAAAAAATATGCTTAACACTAAATACAAATGAACATCCCGTGATTCTAATTTATCAATGACACGAATGGAATAAACTATGCATCAGCCCATGTTTTCACCGACATGTAAACGAATCGGGGGGCAGATTACGTGCCAAAAAAGCCCATTCGGAAAAATGTCGGCGTGTCAAAACGGATATTTTTGGGTTGGCATGTGCATAATTTAAATCGAAAAAAAGAGTAATAATAATAATACCAATGATAATATGTATCAGACTATATGATATTTGACGTCGTAATTGGTTCGTTTTAATCCGTTTCGAGGAAATTAATTGCATCGCTCAGAAACACTTATACAGGCGTATTACGCATCTGAAACCACTAATGCTGATGCAGAAGTTTGTTAACTAAATTAAGTGGTTTAGCGATAACGTAGGAGAATTATTTAAAGTACCTTTTTGCAATGCTAAGACCACAGTAACAGCGTCTATTTCGGGCTGTTAATGACGTAATTGCACAAAAAACAAACCATACGAATGATAGTCTTATATTACACAAGAAAACTTAATATTAACTGATTTGGACATCATGTGGATAACCCCATTCAAGCTTATCACTGATTAACAGGGTCATCGTATTACATATAAATGTCACCAATAAAAATTATACGATCCACATTACCCTTATCTGTCTCAACCAAAATTTTATTTCAATTTCTTCCCGTGCATCATTCCCATTTGCAGAACATGCAAGCACTGACTTTTCACTCTCCGTATAATATTATTTATACGTCTACTTCGCGTCCGACTCTTTGTTCGCCTACCGATGCAATAGTACGAATTCGTTTCGCGGGTCTGTGCGGATCAGATCTTCACATTTATCGGGGTACTGAACCCGGTCCCGATAGAGGTACTGTTATGGGACATGAGTTTGTGGGCGTTGTGGCCGAGGTTGGGAGCAAAGTCGTCGGGATACAGGTTGGGGACAGGGTTGGAGGCGCATTTACTACCTGTTGTGGAAAGGTAAGAAAAGGATGTATACTATTCCCGAAATGCTTGTTAGAATATTCAAATCATTCATCCATGTCTCGACGAAAAAGATATTTTTGTAATCATGTGCAACATGCTAATAAAATAGTGAACACGTGACTGAGACGCTTTGCATCAACTTCAAGTGTTACTACTGCACGCACTCCCTCTCCTCGCGCTGCATCAACGGTCTTCTTCTCGGCTATGTGTCATCCACTGTCGGTCTTCACGGCACTCAATGTGAATACGTCCTAATTCCTAATGCATCATCGTCATTATTCACCTGTCCACCATCGGTATCCGACATAGAAACTTTATTACTCGGAGATGTCTTGACCACAGGGTATCATTGTGCCTTGAATGGTATTGAGAACGTGCACGGGCTTCGAAAGGCACCGATGGATGAAGAGGCAGCACCGGCAAAGCAGAATAGAAAGGCTGATCTAGTCGTATTAATATTGGGATGCGGCCCGGTGGGATTGATGGCCGTTGTTAGCGCGTTGTATCTGGGTATCGGTAAAGTGATTGCAGCAGATGCGGTGGAAGAAAGGGTACAGATGGCTAGAACGTATGGAGCAGAAGGGGTGAGACCGGATGCGGTGCGTGAGGCTGTGAGCAACTGTACGGATGGGCGAGGAGCGGATGTTATCCTCGAGGTATGTGTGTAATCGGTAGAAGGAGAAGGATATGAGGGCGGAAAAAGATTAGTGGGGTGTGATCTGCTCGTATGTTCGCGAATTGACAACTTGACATAATTCACTATAGGCCGTGGGAAGTAATTCGGCATTGACATTAGCGCTTGAATTAGTTAGACCAGGAGGAGTAATATCAAGTGTCGGTGTCAATAACAGTGATACGTTTCCTTTCAGTCCAACGAGGTATTAACAATCTGTACTCTAATAACACAATTCCACTTACCATATGCTGTTGACGATCACCTGACAATAATTTTAATAACGTCTTACAGTGCATATAACAAGAACGTAACGTTCAAGACAGGTCGATGTCCAGTAATGAGTCTTCTTCCTCAGGTCATGCCTTTAGTCCTGAGCAAGAAATATGATCTGGAGAAAATAGTAACCCACCGGATGAAATTATCGGATGGAAATAAAGCTTATGAGATATTCGATAAGAAAACGGACGCGTGCATTAAAGTCGTATTTGAAGTTGGAGTGGAAGAATAATTTGGTATTTCTATAAAATAGATAGAGAACGCATTTTCAATTCTTTAACAATAATAAAGGATACTAGGACAACCAATGCATTTAGTTTACTGCACGTGGGATATTTACGGAATAAAGACAGTTTCTCTAAACGTGAATTCTAGAAGTTTGGTGATGATTCTGCCACAAACAAAAGGTAAAATTTGTTTGTTTAGTTCACGTAAGATCATATTGGCTACAATTTACCCACAATGAAGGAGTCTATTATAATCCGTTCGAGCGTTTTCATTGGTTTAAAGGATATTTATTACCAGTCGCCATTCTTGTGTACGCAATAGTGGAAATACATAGCAATATTATCCACACGGTCTAGGTGATGGTTGGTCATATGGTCATAAAACTGACCGTATTCACTAATTGAACCACAGTGGATACCAAGCTGCCTAAAGGTTAGTCACACATGTATGACAGGCAGATTACAAGCGATATACCGATTCGCAAATAATCATACGTCACGTTGGCCGTTATTATATAAAATGTGTTTGCAAAGGCTTGATAGTAAGTCTACATGCCGTCCGCATGATACCGATTAGTCCTACCATTCCTATAAAAGAAAAGAATTAAAAATGTATCTGGTATGTATCTATAAGGCCATTTTCGGAATTCAAGTAATAATAGGCAACATACTCTGATTAAACCATCCACGGCAAATTTTTTTTCATTTCAAAATGAGATGTTAAATCACGTACAACTCACTCATTAACAAGACTGGGACACAGCAAAGAGAAATCAAGCTTCGTTCTGCTGGTAAAACAGACGCCTAGATTAAAATCCCACAAGGATTATTCAAAATTATTCCACCGATTGAACATTCATTGTACGGTAAATATAAATATTGTTATTCATACGATAGATATATTTATTATTGATATTATTACTGCGCTACACGCGTTCGAAAATTTCTTTACTTACAAAAATTTACACTGCGAACATTTGGTAGAATGAAACTTGTACAGTGCAACCCGTCCTCTATATACCCGTTTTACTATAACGAGGGTTTTTACATGTAAATATTCTTTTATATAGAGGCCATCAATAATTAAATTGTTACTAACGATTGAGACAAATTTCATCATACTATTATAAAATATTTCCTCTTTATCCCGGTCGAACGTAAAGAACAGCAGCGTCCGTGAGACTCGGAAAAAGACTCCATTTCGAGGCAACTCTTAAAACGGTACTCGAATTTATCGAACAAACAGCCCAGATAAATTCATTGCACGAGAATTTCATAATAGAATGATTGCCCTTATATGTACTAGTTGTATCACCCTCTTTTCATATCTCATTATTATGGATGGTATAAAGCGGTTCACTATAGGTCGCCGCCAACAATATACTTCAAAGATGAACTGTTCGAGGTTTCCACTTGAAAAAGTAATTCAAAATACATCATTAATGCCAGGGATTGTTGATAACCCAGCAATTGAAAACTTGATTCAATCGTCGTTATCAAATGATAATGGAAGACTTGCATGGATTCCTTGCTCGCAATTTATCAATATAACACCAAGTCAAACCGACAACATCCGTTACGCTATCTGCAAGCAAACCGGTCAGGTTTATGCGATGCTGGTACCCATCGGAAACAGCAAAGAATGCACGCCGATGCTAGTGAACGAATTTGCTAGAATATACTCACTTCCAACACACAAGTACAACAATGACGACAGTAACCTCAGAAGATACAAAAAGTGGCTTGACGGTCGCAACAGCATGATAGGAGGATTCACAAAGTACGATGATAACTATTACATGGTCGCCGTTAAACGCTTTCATCAGTGTTACTCTCGATATGGATTCTGCCCCGCATGTGGAATACTTCGATGTAGTCCCGTGTGGTGCGTATGTGGACATAAGGAATTATCCGATGGATGGACTAGCAACAACAAGCAACTTGATGAGTTTATTAAGAAATCTCAATTACAAGCAAACTCACCAAATGAGCACTATTTGGAATGGATTCCATTCGATTGTATTGGTTTTGGGGGGGTTTATGTATACTTATTTGGTCTACCTGCCTATGATCATCTTAAATTAACTCAGCTTGAAATAACGGATGAGACGGATCATTCGTATTATGACGAGGTGAATATTCAAGTACGAATATGTTTATTGATTGTTTAGATGAATGTTGATTTTAATTTCCAACTAGTTATGCGATGAACATCCAGATATTTGTGCCGCAAACGCTTGGAATATTATCGGATTCACGTACGATTTTACTATGCGAAAGTATTGTCTAGTGAAATCGGAAAATGGATTATGTCTGGCATGCACACATCAATTAGAACCTCTGATAAATGCATTCTGTCCCGGATGTAGATCACCAAGACCTCTTAATTGGACTACGGGCAACGAATCTTTGGATTCGTTCATAATGGAGTCATGGAATAACGTGCAACTTACATATGATGCTCATATACAATGGATTGAATACTCTCAGTTGACAAACTTGCGAGAAATGACCTCATTACGCCATGGATGCACACTCATAGCAGAATGGTTAGAACCGACGACAAATGAATTGATACGAGCGACGCTCAAGCAGATAGGCGATACTCGGTCACTTGATTTTCACCGGGTAAATTATTTCACGTGTAAAAATGATTCAAATTAAAATAGTATTTGTGATTTGTGATGATTGTTGTAACGACTGTATTTTTTTTTTGTGTTTGCTTAAACAGCTAATTAAGGAATACCCGACGATATTAACCCCCGATAACGTTTGGGTAATTGGAATCACTCAAGAGCCATCTACGGGAGGCTATTATTTAGTTTTCTACCATGATATACGCCCGATATTGAACAAAGCTATGCAATATTACTATTACGGAAATGCACGGTATATTCCGTATGACAATTTTTATGAACTCAAAGAGATTGGATCCGGTGGTTATAGAACAGTTTATACCGCCAAGTGTAAACATAATTCAGTAACAGTTGTACTCAAACGATTTAAGGAGTTTGATCAGACGTCGGAATTATTTATTAATGAGGTAAAATATAAAAGCAATTTTTGATATTATCAACTAATATGATATTAATATTTAATCTGACCTGGTATTTTTTTTATCTAATAGTTTAGAAATCATGCCAAATGTTCGCGTAGGGCATTCATTCAGGTTTTTGGGGTCACACAATTACCAGAAACAAAAGAGTATATAATTGTCATGGATTATGCTAACAATGGCAGTCTTTTGTCTTATTTGGATAAAAATATTAACAAATTGACATGGATAATGAAACTACAGTGTTTGTATGGTATTTCAGATATTTTACATACTATTCATCAGTTGGAATTAGTGCATTGTGATCTTCATGGTGGAAACATACTTATGCATACTGAAACTGAGTCTTGGACAGAAGATTTTCACTTAAGTGATCCAATTACATGTGATCTTAATCATTCTCGATCAGTGAATTCACATCAGTCAACTATTCAAGGTGCTTTATCCTTTATTGCACCAGAAGTTTTTCATACTCAAAAGTTTACAAAAAAATCAGACATATATTCTTTTGGTCTTATTATGTATTTAATGGCTACTGGGGAACCACCTTTTAGAGACAGACAGTTTGATAAAGATCTATTATGTGATATTGTGAGTGGACTACAGCCAACAATGCCTGATTCAGCACCAGAGGAATACAAGAAACTTGCTAGGTGGTGTTGTGATGCTGATCCTAACAAACGCCCAAGTGCATGGACACTTCAAAATGACATTGACAGGCTTATCAGAGAAGTGCATGGGGATAGGTCTGAAAGCAACATATGGGATATCATCTATCATAATGATGTTAAACCTTTATCACATCTCAATATCAAGGAGGAGTAAATACTCTAGCACTAATACTAATACTAATAGTAATATTAGTTATAGTAGGTGCTTAAACAGGGAATGATAAAAATATAATATAGTCAATTTACAATGTTAACACTCTAAATTAGTGACTCAAACTCCTTTTGAATAAACTTGTAATCTTAATCTAGAGTTAGAGTTTTGTTTCTTTTTATTATTATTATATTTATGTTTCCACTTACAGCTATCACAACATTGGCTCAATATTAGACATGTTGGCTCAGAGCTCTACCAATGTTAATAAATTAAGTCTTCATAAAAAGATATCTTTTGTAGTTATGAATTTTGGATGCTAATTAATTTTGATACTGAGCTGATTTTGTAACTCATCAAAAGGTTTATTCAACGTTTGGTTTATTAATATCCAAGAGAACAATCAAGATATTGAGTTAAAGACTCCTCCAAAATACGTAATTGGTTATCAACCTTCTGCAATATAACATAAATACTAGAGTATTTACTCATTTATTAAAGATATATTATCTGCCTTTCTACCGGGAATATCTAGATCAAGAAAAATTACTTATGAAATTTACCAAGAAGAACGGAAAATTATAATTAATAAACGAGCATTGACACCAGCATATGATGAGCTAAGGAAAAAACGAAAGATAGAAGAAACATAAATATCTGTTCTTTATTATTGTTAAAATTATCGATAACCGGGACAAATTTCCATAATTCTTTGATGCTGTTCGAGTAAGAATAGCAATAAATACGATAATTGATTCGCTGTGCCCAAGTACTAAATCTGACACAATTCATGACCAGCAAAACCTGTATCGTTTTAGAAACAATGGGTAAGTATTAAAGGTAATAAAAAGGAAACACTTAGAATAAAACATTATGTTTGATCGGCAAATTAACTGTTTCAAGTCTATGGTTATGATGTACGTGTATTTTTAATGAATGCTTATAATCTTGAAATTGTTATAAAACCAGCACCATTTTACCCAGATTTTCGCTTAAAAAACTTACAATCGACCGAGTTGCAACCGCATTATCGAAAGCATAATTTTTATTATCTACAAAAATCAAATAACAATACCACTCAAAATGTTCACCTTCGCTATTGAAATCTTCTGCGAGCTACTGAAGCGCTTAAAAAATGGGTAGATAAAGAAAAGGAGAAGGGAAATGAAGATGTTAATAGCATGTATAGCATGTTTAATGAATATATAGCATAGATTTCACTAGAGCGACCAAAGTATAGGGGTACTCATCAATGGCTTTGGGTCCGAGTATTTCCTCCCATGCAATCGCTCTAGTGAATCTTCAAATATATCTACGTTGATTTTTAAAGAATAATAAAGCCAAGATGACAAAATATGTGTCAATTATTGTAAATATCCTGATTATGTTAATCCTTTGAATCTTTAAACCACAATTGTCCCAATTTTAATGAAAACGTGATGTCTCGTGAACATTGTGGAAAGGTCTAGAAAGTTCCTAATAATACGTCATTGGTTAATATTAAGCGAGAATGTCTGGTTGTCTGTCACCACAGCTAATTGCAGCTCTTCAGTACCCAGGTAAGCCCACTTTTGTGAGATTCGATTCAGCTTCATCGGTAGTACTAGAAGCTCTTCCTTTCTCCAGCATACTGGAATCGAGCGCCGTCCAAATGGGGAGGCGTCTCAGACTGGGACATATTTATCATGAAAGAAGTACCAGGAATAAACAGACATACCGCTCATGCTACGCTTGCGGCTGAACTGAAACTTCTTGAGTGCGAACTACCAAAATCCAGCGTTGCTTATCGGCAAACGCTTACTATGAAAAGTTGCCTCAAAGTATGTAATTTCTTTTCATTCCTATGTTGAAACTTTCTACCATGATGATTGTCAAGACGTCCTGCGGCGACTGTCGAGCGACTTTGTCGCACATGGCAAGCCACTGTTTGCCGGAAGTGGAGGAAGTGCAACTGTACGGTCGGCATTCATTATGGTCGGAGGGTGCAAATCATACCCCTGCGGCGACTGTCGAGCGACTTTGTCGCACATGGCAAGCCACTGTTTTCCAGAAGTGGGGGAAGTGCAACTGTACGATGGTTTGCACGATCAGCATATAGCTACGTAGTATACGTAGTATTCACATTTTGTCAACTTACGTTTATTAACATTTTATCAAAAATGAGGACTGCAAAAAAGACCCGGCAAACACCAAGTTATGGGAAACGCAAATGAACGCTTTAACGGATGCTGCAAACAGAAGCAGAATAGACTTGGTAATCATGTGCAACTTTTCCAGGACTCTTGAGATTTCATTCTAACGTTGTTCAAAAAATCAGAGCAACCTTGAAAGTGCGGCGTTTAACACTGGATCGGTGCTCGCTATTGAAAATTTTCGGGCAAGAGCTGCGTACGTAATGTGCCTGTAGTTAACCATATCGAATCGGTCTCTAAGTTTCCATAATAATTCTATAAGAACAACAGTTGTTCAAATTAGCGTTAAGAGATGACCTTGGTTAAAAGTAAAGAAGTAATTTAAATTCATAAGTAAATTTTTCTTGATCTAGATATTCTTGGAGAGTTTAGAGTTTTGTATCATTGATTTTAAAAACGTATGGAGCAATTTTTCTCCTTGTTCTTTTTTTTAGAATGCTTCTAATGGTGCTGTAATTGTTTGGTTCCATAATGAATTTGATGTAAATTAGTACTATGTACAGTATATCACAATAATCTAAATCGCGTATCAGTATTTCCTGATAATATTGCTGCTTGTCCTTTGTGTTATATGTTAGGGATTTCCATTCATTACATTGTTTTAAAGAAAGTTGGCAAACTTACATGGGGCATGCTGCAATAAAACCAGACAAAGTGAACATTTTGTTATGTGACAAAATGTGATGATTACATGGGATAGACTACAACAAAACCAGACAAAGTGAACATTTTATAAATGAGGGACTGATTATGATATGGCTGTAAAATTGACCAGGGTGACTGATGACGTTTTGAAAAGTAATAATGGTGTTCATTCATAACTTAATTTTAATGCTCACTTTATCATACCAGAAGGTGAGGAATATAAACCATAACAGGGTTAATAATAATTTGTTTTCCTCTTTTAACTGCTTGATTTTTTTTCCAACTCTTATCTTAAATTTACTGTATTTATATTTTCCTTGTGTTTTTTCTAATTTTCCTTTCTTTCTTGGTTCATCATGTGTTGCTGTTGATGCTCGTTTATTAGTTATGATTTTCCGTTCTTTTGGTAAATTTCATAAGTAATCTTTTCTTGATCCAGATATTCCTGGAGAGTTTGGGTATTGTTGATTTAAAAATGTAAGAGGCAATGTTTTCTCCTTGAGTTTTCTTAGGATGCTTCTAATGGTACTGTAATTTCTCGAGTTCCCATAATGGATCTAATGTAAATTAGTTTTGTATTAATATTTTTATTATATGAAGGTAATCCTGTATTAAACCTGTTATGGTTTATATTCATCACATTCTGGTATAATAAAGTGAAAATTAAAGTTAAAAAGTCCACAAGTTATGAATGAGCACCGTTATTACTTTTCAAAACGTCATCAGTCATACTGGTCAATTTTACAGTCACATCACAATCAGCCTCTCATTTATGTCACATAATAGAATGTTCACTTTGTCTGGTTTTGTTGTAGCATGCCCTGTATACCCTATTATATTGTTAAGTAACATGATAACCTATATATTCAACAAGAAATGATTGATATACTGTATACATGTCGCCTATTACTATTACTACACAGTCAACTCCGAACTCCGTTTAATATTAACCGAAGGACTAACTACTAAGTAAAATATCGCTAAACCGAAGGTAAATTCTAAAACATCTATATTAAATTTACCCCGATAAATCGAATTTACTAAGTTAAACCGAATTTCTTAGCATTTCCCACTTCGGTTTAACGGGTTCACTATTACTATTATTAGTTTCGTATTCATATTTTGTATAGAGGTAATCCTAATATTAATATAAACCCTGTTATGATTTATATTCATCACATTCTGGTATGAAAATTAAAATTAACAAGTTCATAATAATAAGTTATAAATGAGCACCATTTATCACTTTTCAAAACGTCATTAGTATTAGTCACACTGGTCAATTTTACAGCCACATCATAATAATAATCAGCCTTTCATTAATAAAATGTTCACTTTGGTTTTGTTGAAGCATGCCCCGTACGATATTGGCAGATATTTCTACGCAATAAAAAGTCGTTTACCAAAAAAGTTAGTGTTTCGTTGTCTTTATTTTTTGTTATCTGTATGATTATGCTAGTTCGTTATAATTCATCCAATTAGTGTTATTCACACTAATCAGCATGCTGTACAATGTAAACCTCGACGATTTGGAAAATAGATATATTACTATATACTATCATTACTTTTAAACATTAAGCGCTTAGAAACAATTCCTCTCAAATTCGCTTCAAGGTAATGCCTTACTAATATACAGTCGACACCCCTTTATAAGCACATCATATAAAACCGTCTTTATAAGCACACCATGTTTGAGACAAATTACTATTTCATAACCACTTTATGAGCACATATTTAACACTTGCTAAGGACAGGGTTGCATGTCTCTAATATACTCTGACCGACTGATACTGACGTCTGCAACGAAAGTGTTGCTATTACTATCGCAAGCGACGGAATGATCCGAAAACTAAAGATTGATAAAATTCGGCGGAAAAATACGAAAGCCAGTAAAAAATAAAGTAGGATGAACCGTTCCAGTCTTCAATGGAACGAATATACAAGTATAGTATGGTTCACATTATTACTAATGTTGCATATAATATGTATCTCGCCTCGTTCAGCACCAATGTGCCCTCTGCTGTTACGATAGTGAAACTGTAGTAATAATAATGGGGAAGATCCTCTAGAAAGAAACCATCGATCACTCACGGACCATTTAATGTTCGATTCCGCATTTTCATGATGGCCTGCTCCACTAATATTGCTCTCTGATGCGCAACAAAGCATTCTCACATGGCACTCGGCTGTTGGCGTCCTATATTTGGGGATTAAATACTATGATTAGCGTTTCGTACATTTTGAAGGTGCATTTCGGGAAAAACGGGGATGATAATAAAAGGTTTTCTCTCACCTTCCGGTTAGAATGATATGCACTCGATATAATATACAAGTCCCTTTTTCAATGGCGTTGAATTGCAGTGTAATACTCTAGCCCTATTACTATGCGAACAATACCGCTTTTCACTATACGAATACAATCTAATACATGTATCAATTGTAATTGCCTGCCTGTTCACATGTGATGTGTATCACACAGATCCATTTGCAAAAGGACTATTCTCAAACGACGCATTTCTGTGGGGCAATCTGCATGTGAATGAAAAAAGAAGCATGGGAGAGGCAAAAAACAGTGGAGAAGTTCGAATGCAGCAGATGTGTAACGCAGTATCATACAAAGGTCTATTGAGATTTGGGTATATGCTATGTTTGAGTCGTTTTGCAGTGACTGTTAACGAGAATTCAAAGATTATATCGTTGAAAAAAAAAACCAAGTGTATAGCGAGGATACGAATTATTTAGTTATTTGCTAGTCTGTGAGGATATTTATAGCGATGCATATTAGCAACGCCAATATATTCTTATTTGCAAGACTATCTCCCATAGAGTCTCGTTGGTATGCACGCGGCTGATCATTATTTTTATCTCACATGTCTTCTACTCCGTCATTTATGCACTTTATGCACTGTATACACCCCACATCGATAGTCATCAACCACCCCCTCATTCGATATGTGACTGCACATCGATATATATCGATCCCATCATACTCGAACGCTTACGCAATCACACTGCATATTTAACGCTCTTTATCAAAGAAATCATATTTTATGTTGATAAAGTAGTCTGTGAGTGGGGATGACTATGCGAATCCTTCATGTACACTGCCGCAATGCGTCTTTGTCGGTGAGCTTAGGTTGCATTAATATCCAATTTTGAACATCTCTTTGCGCATTAGGTGCATATATTAAGGGATTGGGTCATGAGACGTTTACCGAAATCGACAAAGAGTGGAGGGCAGAGGGAGGGAACTCTAAAGTGATTTTTCGTCTGGAAATAAACTGTTGAAAAAAAAAATACTAAAACAAAAAAAAACTTTTTTTTCCCTTGTTTGCTGTATCTCACATTTATTAGTTAAAAGCCTTTGCTTCCCCCGGACCCGAATATTTGGAATAGTATCAGGTTTAGATTAGTGTCTAAACAAGGAAGAAATAATTAAAGTATTTTGACTATTTCGATATTTACCCCCCCCCCCCCCCCTCCCCCTTCCCCACCTCTTTCTATGAGTGATACAAATTGTGATCACTTTCCCCGAGTGTTTTTGGAATATATAGACCCCCCTGAACCCTTCAACCCCGGGAACGATCAAGTCATGTCTTAGTCATTGAGCACTCTCAGTTACGTGACAGAGAGCCCAACTAATCTGACTCGGTATCTAAAAAAATAAAAAATAAAAAAAAAATAGACGATATTAGACAACAATAGACGATAAATTATGCGATTTAGACGGTTTTCAACTGATTCAACACAAAGCCGACGAAGCCTCAATCGTCACTCGCGACTGGTTCGCAGGATGCTCTTTGTTGCTCGACAAAAAGTGATGATTTACGTGGCCGAAATTGTTAACTCTTGGACCTAAGCAATCGGTCCCAAAAGTCAGTATGTGTGTTTGTAGATAAGAAAATCGTATTATCGGTGAGCGTAATAGATATTAAAAAGACAAAATGAATGAGAGTGTGGGCGCAATCACTATTAGATTTGTTTTAATGAGGTGACTTGGCCTTTACTCAGCATGTCTTCTAATCGCATGTCATCTCTTATGTAGTTCCTCAAGACGCTTACTTCGGTCCACAATCGTATCATGAACGGCCCATTTTCGACGACACAATGAAATGATTTGATTTTACGTTGATTTTCTTTTTCATTTCCTATTTTTTTTTCTCTCTCTGTTTCCATTTTACACTTTTTCTTTTGATTTTGGTTTACCTTTTATTTGCGTTTGGTTTCTATTCTTCACCCTTTTATTTTTTTGATAGATTATCCACCATTTGTTTTTGATTAGATTTTCACAGAATCCCACATTCTCGTTTTGTTTTTTTTTTTAAGAATTATGCCTTAAGATATCACCTCACCATACAATTAAGATGACTTACCAATACATCCAAATATGCTGTTACAAATAAAGTTTCCGAATATCCCAAAGAAACCTTCTTTGATGCATTTGATGCAACATAAACATTGATTGTTATTATCATAGCTAAATTCGGTCTTCCATGTTTGCTTTTCGCTAAGCAGACTGCTCACAATCACAAACATGTATCCTACCCCTTTACTAATAACCCCTTTACTCTGGTTCAATATTGTGTCGTCATATGATTGAACTTATTAAATTTACACATTACGTCATAATGCGTGCTATTTTGCAAAATTTAATATCTATTATTGTTACAAATCAATACAGATCGTTTTTCTCTGTTATAATTTAAATTATCACTCAAATGACTCGATGGCCTAAAATGCTGTTCAAAATACGATACCCGCGTTTTCTATTTCACTAAAATTATTCCTGAAGATGTTTTTATTATACAAGTAAATACTTAATAAATAAACAGTTCAAATGGAAATCCAACGTCACATTTGTGAAATAAAGGACACGTTTGCATATGCCAATCTTTCCACTTTCACAATTTATGGCAATATGTCGGGCGGAGAGAATGACGGATAACCTATATTACTGGGAACCTTCAAGACGTCTGGCTTAAAGTAGAACGAGAAACTTATCCTACATCTACAACTGGGCTACCGGGAAAAACTTTATTTTCAGATACGACTGTTCTAGCTTCTAAACGTTCAAACTCATGTCAATATTCCTTTGCATGTTCGTGTAGGCAAATGTTCATTATTATGGGAGAGAAAATTGGCTGTCTAATAGAACAGCGATCCGAAACATACAAGCTATTGTTTAGCCGAGTTACAGCAATTTTTCAAGATAACGTTTTTCAAGTTTTGACTACTACTGAACACTAGTAGCGCTAACTTGCACCCGATTGAAAACTTGTTAAATGTAACGAAGCAGTGACTAAAGTTGATTCGAAAGTTTGAGTCTTATATATTGAACATTGAACACATTAAATTGACTTTACTATAAACGCTGTCTGCTGACACCAACTTGTATAATTTAGGCAAATCTCTAGTAGATAAGAGTTTAATAGTATTCATTACTCCTTAGATGTGATAACGGTTTACATAATTATTGTACAATAGATGATATCCTATATGTTGCTTTATTGCTTGCTGATAATATATATTTAAGTATGCGTGCCGTTGAGCGTTTATCGGAATAAAAGTCCAGCAAGTAGGTTGTATTTATAAGAATTTAGTTATAATAATAAGATATTTTAATGCTTCACAACATGACTTGACAAATTTCTTATATTCTTCTGATACTGAATCAGCCATTGTTGACTGTAGTCCACTCACTCACAATATCATATAATAGACCTCTATCAAATTCTCTGTCTCTAGAAGGTGGCCACTAAATACATATCCATGTGATAAATATAATATAAAACACTTGTAATATTCCTCAAATGCTGTAATTTATTCTCTACATCAACCTGCTAAGATTTTGATCAAATAACTACAATCATGTAATCTTTTGCTTCTGGCTCTTTGGGACATTATTACTATAAATTTGAAGAAATTATGTTCGACTTTGCAATGCACGTAGTATTGTTCTGAATTATTAAATAAAATAATAGAGTAAGATTAAAATATCGCGTTCTTAGTTGACAGTATCAAAAGACTGCTTATCTCGTCAATAATAATTTCAGCGTAATCAGATTCTTAAATCGTTGAGTTCTATAATTCAATTCCCTTAATCTCATTAATGTCAGTATACTGCATATACGCTAAGCTGTGTAAATATTAGACGTAGAAAGCTAGATAATATTTTTCCGTATCCAAACTTATCATCCTCGGGCATTCTTTAATTTACGTATTCGAGTAAAAAGCCAATCGTTACAACAATTATTAAAAAACACAAATACTACTTGAATTATTTTTTATTACTTATCTGTTTGAGTGTCACTCGTTTGCCGTCGCTATACCATGGAATAATAAGGTCATTTCTCGTACGCTTTTAATAGAGCACGCTCTACCCGTTGTACTATGTGCAGGCATTATATTCAATCATCAATCAGTCTACGACTTTATAATGAATGAACCCAAATGCTCGCCTTAAGAGGTCTTGTTGATTTACATCGAGACAGAGTGCATATATTAATATCGGAGGATCTAAAAACTTTATGTAAATTCGATGGTAACCCGATAGGTTTATATTAATCTTTAGTTAATGTCACTAACCATGTAGTTGAGACATACCTGGCTTATCGCCTCGTTCTTTCTACTTGGCAATTAAGAGTGAAAAAAGGTTACAGATTTCTGCTAAAAACAATTATTTCTATTAATAAGTTTCATCAAAAAATGATTTTTTCTACTATGATAGAACACTTGACAACCACAGAGTGGGATATTGTAAGTGTTGAAAACGTATAATCGGGAGGTATTCATTTCGCCGACGATCATTTTCACCGACAAAATTTCCCCAACATTCGAAGTTATCCTTTTTTGGTAGCCTTTGTCGGTAAAATAAACCGGACCCATCTTTTCTGCCGAAAAGCATATTTCAGTTGTGGGGATAACAACTCATACTAGCTGTAATATTTACCGTTTTCCCTGGCTATTCAACAATTTGTCTACTTCTATTTTAGATAATTGACAATCACCTGTTCAAACACACACTTTAATGACACAAAAAACGGAAATCGATTTGCCATTACATCTTTTTAGAAAAATCAATGTAACGATTAGATTCTGCTGTTGTCTGAGACTTGGAAGGAGGTTGTGCTATGTCTGAGTTTGAGATCAACCCGCCCAGACGTTCAGTTTAGAAGTGAGACAATTACCCAACAGAGTTACACAAACATGTAACTTTTATATCATACTTTGTAACAAGGTTTCAGGTATGGTAGTAGTGATAAAAAAGTTTTTCAATATTAAAATAAAAAACAATTGTATCACGATGCATCTGTGTAACTTCACTTGAGGCCTTTCTCGGTTTCGGACCGAGACAAATCAAGTATTAAACTGAGCTCGGGGTTTAAATTGATGCAAAAACTTTTATCGGCATAACTGATAATATAAGCATTCAAAGGACACGATATAATCCGTAATTAATTGGCTCAGAGATATCCAACCAACCCTTACGATAGGTAAATGACAAAAGGTTTTATTCACCTATTGTAGTTATTTCTCTAACGCAGCTGTATGTAATTAAAGCGGTAGTTGATTTCTTGTCCTAATATTTAATATCTTTGTTAGCGAACGACATATTTACTTTTTGTGAACCAACCGGACTTTCCGACGAGTAAGATGTAGGCAACTCCGCATACACGCACGCTAGCGTAACCACGAGAGCGGCGTCTAACAAAGAAACAGAAAACCCGACTGTTCTGTGTTATTTGTTTGCTTAGACCATGCGACCAATTGACGTCAGTTTTCGTAGATTGAGAATTTCAGTCGCAGTATTGTTTATTATTACGCGTGGCAGCATAGATTATGCACAATGCACGAATTTAATGCACATTCGCTAACTTACACCACTTTTTCATAGTGGCTACCTTTTTGATGTTTATTTGATTTCTTCATTTAGAATGAATTAGCCATGCTCAAATTGCCGAGAACACAAAAACGCATATTTGTTAAATTAAATCGCTCGTTATATTAGCGGAAACTTGAACGTTGCATCCCCATTGTTTTGAATTTTCAATTTGCTAATGACAGTCCTGTCAGTTTTTACTAATTATAGATTTACAAGACAATAGCAATTTTAAGGTTATTTTAATTATGACCGCTGTGAAAGCTCATTTTGTGAAACCAATTTTAATTCGAGTAACATTGATGCTATAAAGGGAAGGTATAAAAAATTTATCACTTTTCAGGACGACAGGGGTAGTCTAAAACGTTAAAGAGGATAACTGAATTTAGGCTCATCCCTGGCCTACCAGAGCCATGGTCGGAATCCAATTGAAAATTTCTAGGATCAATCAGATGAAGCGTCGAACCACATGGGCAAAAAAGTCTGCGAAGATCTGTTTGTTTGAAGGGGGAGGGAGAGTCAAAAGTACATGACTGTCGAACGATACTTGCTGTTAATGATTTGCTTCACAAACGACCGAGACATTAAAAAAAATGAAAGAAAAAGAAAAACACCACGAAAGTTACAGACGGTTTTTGTGTCGATCAGACAATGCACGCTTAATTCTGTGTACGAATGCCTTAACGCTAAGAAATGACTAATTGGGAAAGTTGCATTCCTAATTTGAAAAGTGTACAGACAGGGATTATAACATTATAACGGAAAGAGTAAAAACCAGTAAAGACATGGCTATAAACCTAGAAAAAAATTTATTTTTTTGAAAAAAGACACATTTGCTCTCCAACGAAATAATAATATGGTCAATATCTTATTACTTTGGTTTCCCGTTTGCGTTTATTTAAACATATTCTCAAGATTACTTTTTTTTATACAAGTATATCTGTCTTATCATGCATAAACCGGCCCTTCTTATTACAATCCCAAGTAAACTTATAATATATAACGTAACGTTATATACGATTGTGATTTTGTTTGTCATTAAACTATTTTATATCATTATTTGCGAAATACAACACAGCGGCTAACAGAAAAAAGTATATCGAAGCTAATCTAAACGAAAAGCATAAAATGCTATATACATATACGTACTCGTATGATAATACGATTTACATTACGGACGATGAAGCGCATATGTATGTAAAATGTATATGTATATTTATGTATATTTGTATACAATATGTTCATACGATATTTATTATTTATAATATATCACGAAAGCATAAATGTTTGTTGAAAAAGCTCATTTTCATCACCCCCTATCTCAATATTATACATGGGATCATCCCAACTAGCGATGGATTGACGGTATGAAGAAACATCCGTCTGTTCATTAACATTATTAGAAGGGCTAGACGGACTGTTCACCCAAACTGACATGGACGGAGATACATCCAGCACCGGCTCAGTCGGAGTGGTTTGCTGACTGGTCAATTCTTCATCAGACGATGATTGACCAATAGGATTTATATTCCAAAAATAGCTGGTATCTTCGGATATGTCGTTAACGTATTGGGCCTCTGGAGATAGAGAGATGGAGGGAGGGTGAAGATAAGGTGGCTGGTCAAGAGTATTCGTATACAGCCACCATTCCGATGGCATACAAGCAAACGGATCATAAATGAATTGACTATTATTCTGTTGCTGCTGCGGTTGTTGCTGTTGTTGCTGCGGTTGCTGCGGTTGCTGTTGTTGCTGCTGTTGTTGCTGTTGTTGCTGTTGCTGTTGAAAATGAGCTGGTTCGATTGTATTTTCAACAATCTTTTTTTGGGCAGCATTTGTTTGCGAGTCTTCCTTTATGCGACCTGTGAACCGATTCGACCCGCGTTGCTTGCGACGAGCAAAGGATAACGACGTACGACGTGCATTCATCAGAGCATTCCGTGCCTCCGTGGCAATGCGCCAGTACTCATCCTTAACGTATTTCGGTTCATTTTGCCAAGATATACTAGCCATAGAGCTGACTTCGGTCATTTTAAACGTGCAGTCTTTTGCTTTTAATTCACGAACAAACAATCTTCGATATATCAGAAATGCGTTTGGTGATCTTGCTGGCACCTCGCCATCCTTTTTTATGTTGATCAAATCCTCTACTTTGACTGGCGGAGGAAATGGGACGGTTATGGGCTGTTGAGGCACAGAATTTTCGGTGGCGGCAGACTGTGAGCCAGAGTGAAAGATAGTTGGTTCGCACATTGAGACACCTGTGACAATTGATAGGTGGATTGACTTGGAGATTAAAAACGTACGACGTTTAGATGTTGTTTACTAAGAAGGAATGGATTTGTTTTCGTTCCTTGCGTTAGAGAAAAAATCGGGAAAGAGGGGGAAGGAGGTGTCTTTATGCGAAAAACGTCCACCGCAATGAACAGTGATTTTGTTGATCGCGAACCTTTTATATTTATAAGTTGGTCATAAGCGACGTATTTCTTACAATGGAAAGTAAATATAATGTTTCATGGTGACATAAAAGATAGACTACTCGGTTGCAAAGCCGCATCCCAATTGATAATTCGTACGCCGCGAAGCATTTTGTCAGCGTACCCAATGCAGTTCACAAGATTTAGATAGAATTTAAGACTTGCTTGCATTCGATTGGGTATGACATAAAATGGCGCCAGTCCCTCATTCATCGAAATAAATGAACTAACATTATTTCGGCTATCAATGATTTCTCTGTTCATTCAATTGAATTCTCATTCTTTATTTGTTCGGGTTGACTAATTGAGCAAGTAAAAGATGTTCGAGTGGCCAATAAGATTCCGGCTGATATCGAAATTTACAATTTGCCGCATAATTGTTTTACTATACGCTTCTTCTTCTTCTTCTTCTTCATTTCTTCATGAATTGCAACAACGAAATCATTGTCTCTACAAGTTATCAAACGCACAAACATTATGCTCGAAGCATTGTATATTCGTAAATATTGTTACACAGTTTCAGTTGTAGATGTTTTCCTCTAACGTTAAGATTCGTTTACCACAAACGGATGGAGAACGTCTTGGAGTTTCGTACGAATGGTAGGGTTATTACTAACCGTACAGCGATCTTTGTGTAAATCCCCCAACCTACAATTTGTTGGGAGGAGGGGGGTTTTTGCAGATGGTGATGAGAATTAACAAACAATGCAGTGTTACCAAATAGGGTAATTAATATGAACCGTTATTGTTACATTTGCCCGTTGATCTAACCAAAGTTGTTTATTGATACACTAAAACTAATGAGCGAGCACTAGGCATAATCTTGGAACTTGAGAAAACAGTATTGTTGACGACGGCGTCGTCGCAAGCGTTTGAGACAGAGTGAATTCTACGCTTTGCAAAAGCCTAACTACCAAAGTAGTAACATCAATAAAGAAGCCTTTTGGTATAAATTAGTCTTGTTACCTCTTATGTGAACAGTCATAAATCATCATACAGCACAACGCTTGCCTTGGTAAGCGAAACCACTGGTTTGTTACAGACAGGCATAATATTAAGCATGTTCAAATAGATTTATGCTTTGTTTGCTTGAACTAGAAAGCGCAATTTCTTCCGTTCATAAGCAGGGCGGCATTTTAGATTCCGTCAATAGCGATTAGAAGGTGACTGTGCCAGAACCAATAAACTAGCATTACCCAAACTCGATTTTGATGCGAATGCGAATGCTATGCTATGCCAACATCGTTTTTCCCATGTTGCCCAAATCCGATACAGTTTAATTGATGTTGTCGCACTTCAAAGCCAGCGCGAAGTAGCGAGGTAGATCATAAATCGATTGCTATATTTGCGAACCAATAAACAAAAGCCCCGAAACAAAGGTTCAGCGCAAATACACACTATATGTACCAATATAACAACATGGCCTCGTACGTGTCATCTGCGGAGAATATCAAAATAAAACTCTAATCCAATTATAGATTGCAAATTGATTTGTACAGATTAAAACACCACAGCCCATGCAAAGAGAATAATGTGGTAGTCTCTGTCTCCCGTATTTGATTGAATCATTAATATTCCTGGTGAAATGAGGCAGCTCGGGCTTTTTTTTTGTGCGTATCCGAAGTTCCGGTTTATGTACAAGCGCCACATCCGTATTAGTAAACAAACATGTGGCTTGAATATCAATATGTTGGTCATGTTATAGTTATTATTAAATGATCGCCAAACGAATGTATATTGTTTGGATGTGTAAGTGGCTTTGAAATGTGAAACAGTGAATCACCGAGTCTAAAAATTTTCCTTGAACATGACGTTTTATTTGTTGTGCAACGAAAACTGCGCACGAGAAATGATTCGCTTGGCAAATCATTTTGACACAGATAAGCGAGACAACTGAACACGCTACAGTACGCAGTAAACAACGAATTTGGCTCATAATAAAAAGACTTTAAAAAAATTTTTTGCCAATAATTTATAACTTGGCAAGTAATTATAAATGCAACTGTATTTAATGCATCGATTAACTTGGCGTTTACGTTTTAACCCGGGTAATATTGCCGATGATGGCCACTTTAATACAACAAATAGTTATGATGGAAAACTCTCATTGGAACAGACTGTTATCAAATGCAGAGGTCTTTGTCGGGAACTGTTAACATTCTATATTGTTCAAAAGTAGAAATTGTCAGTCGTCAATTAATTATTGACAAATCAGATGACGAGAATATCACCGGAAATGATTTAGTATCAGAATGTCAACATTCTTGACGAGATTTGTAACAATTTGATTACGATATGCGTATGCTCGTTCTACCGGGGGAATTCCGCTGACAACAAATGTATGCAAATTTGCTGTAAATAACAATTACTATGAAAATGTTATCGCATTAAAAAAATATAACAATCTAGATGGGAAAAAAGAGAAGCCCTTTGTCATAGATGTTGTGCATAATACATTAAAGACTGCACCATTGTTATGAAGCGTGGGTGCGACAAATCTAAACTAAGCAAAGATTGAGAATCAATCTTTGTTATTCGTTGTTGCTTTGTTCGTAAACCATTTCCATACCATCGTACAATACAATCGAAATAGGAGAAAATTCATCGTGAATATTTTATTCATTATTAGTAATCATTAAACAATGGTGAAAAGTTTACCACATTCTTCGGCTTTCGAAACTCTGCCAGCCTGATTTCTCCTTGATGAAAATTTTTTACCCATATACATATGTACTTGTAACTGTCTCTCCTCAAAATGCTAATTCAGCTCCAAGCTTTTCGTTTTTCGCTAAAACTCTGCTTGCTGTTCATCATGCCCTTTGACCAGCTTTTTGTTTATTAAAAAGTATAATCTATTGAAATCGGCATCCGTACTTCTCCTCTTCTTAGACTCCGAAATGCTAGTTCATAAGCCTTCCGTTCCATCTCATCTGATAACAAAAAGTCTTTATCAAATTATCGGACTTGTAGCTTGAGCATAAAATGTTTGAGCAAACTTGCTTTGAAGCGTTTGAGATAAACTTTGAGTTTTTTTTATTTGTTTGTAACAACTATGTGGCCAACCTCTGCTAATTTAAAGTCAGAAATTAATGACGTCTTGACATTAATCTTTATTTAGCACGTAAGATGTGATATGCAAGTTGAGTTAACTGCTAACTTTACGATTATACCAACTCGGGTAACATTTTGAGGCGTAAAAAACTTTCAACTATGCAAACCAGTATTATTTCAGTACTTGATACGCCGTTTACATATGCTTCAATTTCAACAAAGGAGGAAAGTGTTTGGAATGGTGGAATGGATAATGTTAGAGATGGCCGTGAGTACGTATGGTTTTGTGGGTTGGTTATTCCACCGTAGTTGGACGGTTGCTTTTGAGGAAAATTTCGTAAGTTGAAATGTCTTTCGGTAGACGCAAATTTCACCATGCTGAGACATTTCTGGTTCGTCGCAATTTTCATAATTTACTTGGGAAGACAAAGGCTAGCGCTGGTTTGAATAGTTGACATTATCTGATGTTAGCAGTTAAGTTAAAAAGAAAATAAAGAGCCGATTGGATATAGAAGTTTTCTGACAGACTAAATTTCCTTGACCTGACTGTACACAGTGAACAGATACCGGTTAAGACGGTAAACCAATCTGCCACTAATAAAACTGGCTTGATATACCGCATTTTAGTATCTGAATATGTTATAGTTAATTGACGTCCATCGCATATTTTTTCAACAGTTTACAAATTACTTGATACGATGTCCGGCATATCGTGGAAACTCAGATATTTGACATTCTATATGAAAAAGTCTCAATAATAATCGCGCTTTATTAATATAACTTAACAATCAACTCATAATTTTTGCATCCTACATCCGTTATAAGCGACCTCCATTTTTTGCGCGTAATTTATTTGTTGCGGAAAAATGGTCAATGCAATATTAATATCAAATTTCAAACACCACAATTTGCACGCACAGCATTATTTGTTATGGATCCAGTTTCCACGTGTAAAGAAAGCATTTTCGTAAAGCATTACTATTTTTTTTCAGTGTTTCAGTTAAACTGATGATGATACTAATTATCCCCAATAGTGTGTGCTTACGAGACGCGTTAGAAAACATAAAAACATTTCTAATTTAACTCTTTGTTAACAATATGGGATATTATACTTAAATATTTTACATAAAGTTGGCTGAAAAGTATAATAAAAGAAAATCTGTAAAGCATTAAAATGTCTTTTCTAATAGGAAACCCCTCCAAACGCAGCACTCGGTCCCGAACTCAGACGCAACATATTTAAGAAGGTTTGTCATAACTTTTTACTGCTGTTAGCACCCATTTAAATCATATGACTGTGAAATATGTCATATATATGATTGTTAATTGCAATTAAAGTTTTATTCTTGTCTTCCCATGTTAAACTATGATTTATCATTTGATAATCCAGACATTATTTCAGAATATTTGCGTATTTTTAACGTTGCTGATAGCATCTATAGAGAGTTTACTTAGTTAAACGTTGAAATAATTGCGCGATCAAATAATAACCGCTGCCATAAGTTACAATTACGGTCAACACTCAAATTTCAGCGGTAGCTTAATTATTTTATGCGAGTAAGCTGCTTGCATGTAAATTTAAAGAGTCTAGTTTTTGAACAATAAATGGATTAAGCAACTAAAATTAACTCTGCAATTTTTTTAGCTTAACGTTTTATATTAATATTGGAAAATAATCTTGTGCTTGAGTTTATAAACATGTTTATCTTTAACATGCATTATTGATAAAAAAAATTGCAAATACGATGCGGCAATCGCGTTTTTATTAGTTTAGGGAAAACAATACATTCTTGAAGCATTACTTGACACTAAATGAAGTAAAGCTTATCGAAAACAATTTCCATTCGTTGCTCTTCTCTTTTACTTTTATTAAAATTTACGTGCAGATTTTTGAAAATCTTAATTCAAGTTGATATAACTTTATCATTGTTGTTTTGCACAAAATTAGAAAAACGCCATTCAATGCTTTCCTCCAGGGAGTATAAAAATTGGCGAAACTAAATGGCGTTTGTTTAATTATTCACTGTTCAAAGCCTTAAATTTGCATGTAGATTCTCGGAAATTTAGTTACGAACAGATGTAAGACATTTTATTAACTTTACATAAAGTTAAAAAATACTCATTCAATACTTGTGTTTAGTAAATGTAAATAAGTGATACGTTAATACGTTTAATTTATTCAAGAAACTTTGCTGTACTGAATGGTATCAAGTATAACTTCTCATCTCAAGTTTGCGTGTTAATATATGCCTGCTGTCAACACACAATAAAACACGAAGAATATTGAAATTGTTATTTTGCAGCAGCGTTCACGACCGATATTCGAGGCCTGAAAGCGGAAAACTAGTTTATGACAAAATAACGCTTATAAAATTGAGCAATTAACATGCAATTTTTAAAACGTTTTTAATGGCTCTAATTATAATGTTTTCTGGAATTGAGTTAAAATGTAGATGCCATGACAGACAGTAATCGGTCACTATTACTGGCCGAATAATAATAATATTTATATGCAGATAGTTTTGGAAGAAAGTTTCTTTCCATTCATATTTGTTGTACCTGAAAACAATTGTAACATGTTGTTACAAGCTAACTATGAGCAGGGAGGACGACAATTTGCATACGTTGTATGGATCCGCAAGGTGTCTAGAATATGTTACGCCGGCTAGTTTATCTTTAAAAAAAAAAGCTTGAATGCTTTGACCCAAAGTTAGAGAAAGCGAATATTCGTATTCTTAGATGGAGGAAGGATAAACAGTGTAATCCTGTTTCGAGATTCACACAACGGAATCAATTGTAAAAGCTGCATCGGATTGAAACTTTATACATAGACCATAATACATTGAGAAAGATAAACCAATAACATGGAAGACGTGTAACACACGCATCAAATATGCATTCGTGACCAGTGTTTTTTTTACACAGAAACCAGAGTTTTACCAAAAGTGTTACATGCTTGGTGCAAAAATGGCAACTTGTGTTATCCAAAATACTTGATATCTATTCAATATGGCAATCTATGAAGTGACAATCAAATAAATGACCTGTTAGCAAACGGGGCATATCAATGTGCGATATCACAGCCCGTCTAAAACAAACTTGAGCAGATTGTAAACGATTTTCCCTATTTTACAACATTATTTAACATCATTATTATTACTGATTACTAATACTGATCAGATCGTATTTAGATGCTTGCGGCAAAACTTTTAAATATATAAATTATTTCTATCTCATATGCATTAATATTAATATGTTTTATCGGCCATATCGATAAAGGGCGGAAAGGAAAAAAAAGTTTCTTCACGCAACCAATTACGTGCGTTCACATTGTATAAATAATATATGTTACACGTGATCGCGCGGGGTGATACATAATTCCCGTGAAAGTTGTCCATCCCCCCCACGCAAAAGAGAAACAAAAGTTTGGTTCTTGGTTTATTTCTACTCTCTTGAGAAAAACTATTAAGTCAAATTCCGAAAGAAAAGTGAAAGATGTCTGGTCGTGGAAAAGGTGGCAAAGGACTTGGGAAAGGAGGAGCAAAACGTCATCGTAAAATCCTTCGTGATAATATTCAGGTAATACTTCTTTTCCCACAGTACTAGTTGTCGGTTTCTGTAGTCGTTAATATCTTAGTTCACTATGCTTGCAGGGTATTACCAAACCGGCTATCCGTAGGTTGGCCAGACGTGGCGGGGTAAAACGCATCTCAGGACTCATCTACGAAGAAACGCGTGGTGTTTTGAAAGTATTTTTAGAGAATGTCATACGGGATGCAGTTACATATACAGAACACGCTAAAAGAAAGACTGTAACTTCGCTCGATGTCGGTAAGTATATAAGGTCAATGCCAAGCTGTGTGCAGGTTGTCAACGAAATCTGTCTCAACCTGTCCCCAGACTATAGTCTGTTTTGAATGAGTCTATTGTTTATATTTGGAATAAGAGACTAACAATTCATTTCTCTTAACTCTACTGTATTCTTAATTGGGTGATAGTCAGGTGACAAAGATGATGATAATCTGCGACGCCAAAGGCATAATATAAT
>CAJVPJ010000062.1:0-51416 GCA_910592205.1 Paraglomus occultum
ATCACTCGAATACTAAACGCTATCTAGCTGTGCCAGACTAACCACTATCACTATCGCTGTATAACCAGCAACAGCTGGTATAGAAGCAATTCAATTACATATTCAAAGAATCTTGCACTACTTTAGTGCTGTAACGCCGCAAAAACGACGACCTGACGAACGTAATAGCTTAACGTATGTTTGTTTAGTATGAACATACATTGTTTAATATCCACGATCGTAAGCATAGAGTTGCTCTCGCAGTATCAGGATCTAAACGATTTCTCTGTGACGTTATTACTTGTCCGGCAATCGAAAATGTCTGTTCAGAAGCAACAATTGTTGCTTGAACAGATAGATAATCCTGTGCCATGAGCGATAGAATCGGATATACATTTTTTTGAGAATTAGTATACCACCAAAGCAGTGGGTCGACTTTATCTTCTAATGGCGCAGACAAATAGCGCGTGAGCTCAGACATAATTAGTTGCTGCTCATTTGCAGAGTTGTTATTTGAAGTAGTGGTGATTCCGGTATTATGGTTAGACAATACAACAGACCCAGAATGAGTGTTAATAGATGAGTTTCTTTGTCGGAGTTGGCGAAAATAGTTGCGCACATCGATGTTGTCATCATTGATACTTTCGTCCATATTATATGGTGAGGAACCGCAATACGATGTTAACTCTAAAATGGTTGCTTTGACTTGCTCTTGTTCCTCTTGATTTTTAAATGTTTAGAAGTATTGCAGAGATTTGAGATGTGCAATCTAAAATGGGCCAATAATCGTTGAGCTTGTTGTAAATACTACGTGCAGTTGTTGACTGGTTGTGGTTGTTTTCAAGATTTTCCAAGATTGCTAAAAAACATAATCGTATGTCACCTTGTGTTGGATATTTTGATGTGGAGAGGAAAAGAGTAGCCCACTTGATCAGCTCTAGTAATACAATAATATCATAAATATCCTGCAATTTGGATGGTAATGGGTATCATTCTCTTATAGTAGAATTGCCAGCCTGAAGCATTTGGAGTACAGGCTGCAAATGTTCAAAATTCTTTAGCATATAGTACATGGAATTCCCAGGAGCAAGATAATTAATGCTTTTAATCTCACACAATGCTTTTAGAGACATGACAGTTGGTGCAGAGGATCATAGATAAGTCATCATGCTTCAGACTTTTTTGACTATTTCATTCACTTG
Source organism: Paraglomus occultum (assembly GCA_910592205.1). Taxonomy (NCBI): domain Eukaryota; kingdom Fungi; phylum Glomeromycota; class Glomeromycetes; order Paraglomerales; family Paraglomeraceae; genus Paraglomus; species Paraglomus occultum. Next base: position 1,182 of record CAJVPJ010000062.1, read on the forward strand.
CTGGAGACCTTCTTGGACTGCAAGATTAAGCACATGAGCTGCACACTGGTAATGAGCAAAGAAGTTGTCAAACTCATCCTCCAGCTCTTTTGCAAGTGTTCTACCACAGACTAACATTGCTGAAGCATTATCAGTTGTTAATGCTGCCCAGATTTAGATTGTGTTTGTCTAACACATTCATTATTATTATAGCCTCAGCCCTGTATGTCACACAGTCATCAGAATAATATCCAAAAGAAATGTCTTAAGTGTCCAATCAGAATCAACATAATGAATTGTAAGACTGAGGAAAGCTGTATGATTTTTTGCAGCCCACATATCTGCTGTAAATGATACTCTCCCTGGAACTTGACTGACCATTGTCTTAATTAACTGTCTTTTTTCTTCATAATTTGCAACAATTTGGTTTGGTCATGTACTGTGTGTCTATTATGAAATGTATACTGCAGATCTAATGTAGAAATCATTTCTCACCATTCTGTCACCTCAACTGTACTAAATGGTTGGAGGTCGCAGACTATCCACTTTGCAATCACTTTATCTCATCGATTTTGTTCAACTCCAGGATGAGGGTCATTGCAAAACTCATGAAGAGTTCATTGTTGTTTTTTAGGTGCATCAATAGAATGCATACCTAGATGCTTCCATAACATGAATACACTGGAATTGATTGAGAATACAACTTTACATATTTTGCACACTGGAGTATTGGGGTGAGTTGGGAGTGACTTATCAAAATGTATCCATACAGTGCTTGTTTGGTAACTCTTACTTTGAGTATTATTATTAGCATTATAATTAGTAATAGTTGTATCTTGTGTTAAAGTTGATGAAGATGATGACACACTAGGTACATTCAAAATCAAATCTTCTGCCCATAATTCTGCATCATCATTAAAATAAAGTTCATCAGTAGGGATGTAATCATCATTCATAATGAATAAGATTATTGCATGGTAATACTAATACAGCAAGTGGCATATTTGTGAGAAGATATGTCATTTTTTTTAACACTGTTAGAAAAAGGAGATAAAGCACATGTATATTCTACATTTTAATTATTATTACAGAACCATTTGAAACTGAGAACCAGAAAGACCAGTCTAAGTCCTCAAAAACCTTGTCCAACATTACATTTACCTTTTAATGGAAATTTAATTTTCATTAAAAGGAAATTGTCTGCATGTTCTAAACTTCTATTGGTTATTAAAAACCATTTGGAACTGAGAACTAAAAGACCAGTCCCAGAACCAGTTCTGGGACTGGTTCCTAGAGAACTTGTCCATCCCCGTTAATGACAAGGCAATTCTTTCAGCATATGCGAAATCAGAAGATCAGAGATCTTTCAACAACTCCTTACTCTGCAGAGTTGCAGGTGGGCATCCAGTTGAGTCCTCCTTGCAGAAACACATGTATACAAGTGGACGCGTTTTAGCTAGCTCAAGGGCAGTTCTAGTTTTCCCATATCCTGAGGACTGTACAATAGCCAAATAGTTGTAGAATTCATTCCCACCATTGGCAACCACATGAATTCGCTGGTCCAGCTTGGCCAAATAATCCACATCTTGCTGAAACGGGACTTTGAAGCCTTATCGAGAACTTGAAGAAGAGAAGAAAAAAAGGGACTTTTAGTCTCTTGTTGTTTAGGAGCAGCATATTTAGACCAAGAACAAACCCGTGCTGGCTGTTACCGAAAAGCGTGAACTGCTCGTTGCTAACAAGACAGAAACCAAAAGGTTAGTAACGCAATAAGCATTTCAGGTTATAACAGCATTCGAACTATACTCCTCCTGACGCGTGTTGTAATGCATTCGAACTATTCTTCTGTTTCTTAATTTAACCCATACTGTTTCTTGTCTCTTTTGAAACGAGTTTACGTATAGCCTAGTCATACTACGACTCTGCTCTGCCCCAACTAATAACCCCCAACCACCTCTCTTGCAATATAGCACAAACCAGTAACAGTATTCAAACTCTTCTCCCCGTTGCTCCTCTATCCTCCCAATTCATTGCTTGCTTACCTTGTTGTTCTTCGTATGCGTTGATGATATCCTTATCTGTAGCATTTCTGTTCTTCTTTATATATGAACCGATAAACAAATCAGGAACGTCGTCCAAGGTAAACATGTTGTCAATGCAAAAGAGTCGCGATCTAGCTCTGCGCCAGCCCTGTTTATACGTTTTACTTACACAAACATGTGATACTTCTCCGCATTGAAGCGCCGAATCAACTATAGTTACCCGGATCCAGCACACTTGGCAAAGCAGATCGGGAACCCTCCATGCTTTTGTCAGAGACAAATGATAATGAAGACAAAGGCAAATCTCTTCTTTGCATATCACGTTAACAAATGTCTATTTTCTTCTCATACTGTCCCAAAGGCTCGGTTAGTTGTATTGTATTCTGCTACTACGTAATGCAATTCTGTTTTCGGAAGTGAAGCAAATTGTTTTTTACGTAACGAGTCGTATGATAATGGATAACTGAATTCTCTTTATTACTCTCTTAAACAAAGTATGTACAGTACTTTTGCATATTCACTAGAGTGATTGCATGGGAGGAAATACTCGAACCCAAAGCCATTGATGAGTACTCCTATACTTTGGTCGGCTAGTGAATCTATGCTACACAGTATTATTAAGGCTGTCAACGTCTTCTTCTTTTTTTTATCAACCCACTCCTGTACTGCTTCGACAGTCATTTCCGTGGATTAGTTTTTCGCAGGTAAAAGTTTTTTAGAGTTGAGGCTGCAATGCCTTTTCCTTCACGTAAAGTATAGATTTCGGTTGCCATTTTGTTAAACGAGAAAGTTGAGTCCAGCTCAGTTTTCGTATCAAATAATTGTTTAAAATATTTTCGACGTTCTCTCGGTATTTTCGCTCACTGAGTAGTTTAGCGGGTTTGGATTTTACTTTAATTTTTCCTGGCTCGACTGCTTGAACTATCGCTTCAAGCTTTTGGCTTATATTGTCGAGCTGATTGTAGGTTTTATAATGCAGAGAGAGACCGAGAATAAGTCCAATAAATAGCCCGCAAAAAATTCAACATATGTAATAATTGGACTTATTACTAGACGCGGCAATTGAACTAATATAAGGAATTTTTTAAAATGACACGCAAAATTTATCACTTTTTTAAAATTAATACATTCTTCGACTGAGGATTATAATTAGTTGTTTTAATAATATAGTCCTATGTGTGGAAAAAATTTTATCGTCGAGGATGTTAAATGAGTCGGGTAAGTCAGCTTACGGGAGCTAGATTAATGTCTATCTGCAATAACGAACGTTGGATGGCGGGAAAGATTATTCAATTGTTTAATTAAACAGTTTAGTATAACATAAATTTTGTTACGTCTGATCAAAATTCTAGCTCTAAATGTGGTTATAATCAGTTAGACCAGCTAATTTGCCGTAAGCTTATTATACTTTATATTGTAATTTTGTATATTAATATGGAGTTTTTTCTTTGTTAATTTTTTTACTGTTATAAACTTTAAACTGCTACGGCTTTGAAAAAGGAAAGCTAAACCCTTAATTGTTATAAAAATGTATGCCTTGACAAATGCACAATAAATTGGGCGTCTTATTTTAATTTTGCCGACTATTATTTCACTAACAGTGCATTCACCGACAATCAACTACCAAAAAAAAGTTAATTTTCAAATAATGTTAGTGAAATATTGTTGGTGAAAATAAATGTCTCCGCTATAAATTACGTATATAGAGGCCGTTTACAGACAGTATCAAAACTTAACAATTAATATACTTTTAAAGTCATGCTATCAAATGATTTGTGGTATATCATATATTAGAAGCTCGAATTCGGCGAAATTAAAACATTGTCCAATCTCACGATAAATTGGTTGTAATTAATTTTCTCAAGTTATTGTCGCAAATGCAGAACTACGGTCATAATTTTAGCTGACATACCAAGATTAATGTCTGCTTTACAATGCTCCAAAGATGGGACGTCATTGCCAACCACGACACTACGTCAAATTATTATTAACACAAAATAGCCTACATAATAGCGGTCTTCAGTACGTTAAACCACATTTCATGTTTAGTAATACAATTTTAAAAGCAAAGTTTTTCAGTCTCAAAGAATTTTTATAACAATTTTTCCGGAACGAATTTCATTACTTAAATAATAAACGAACTTTCTGTGGAACAAATTTTTCAATCACACTATTAAGCGCGCAAAGTATTAATTTAAAAAATTCTTTGGCTTATAACAGCGACTTTTTTTCTTGTCCCGTTGTTGGACAAGATGATTGACATCGTATAGAATCTTTTTGTTCTAATATAATACCTCGATTTTTTCAGACTAACGACGTTATGAATGCTTGAAACTTTAACATACGTGGTCTTATAATTTGCCAACTTCTACATTCTTATTTATTTTTGTTGCACTACCTATGCTAATTAGCTACAGAGATCGTCACAAGAAAATACTGTGTATAGAAAACGACAGAAAGGTCAGTAAATAAAACAGGAATTATTAACTGCAGTTGTATTATTGTTAAAATTCTTTGTAAAAAATTTGGTGCAGTCGATTGTACAAAGACAGGATGGTTTATCGTTTAACGTGATAGTCCGACTATTTCGGCGATTAGACGTTTCACTACTGCTTTGCATGCGATCACAAACAAGGACAATAACAACGTATTTATTTTTGTCGGATCGAATCAGAGAGTAAAGCTTATTGCAATTGAAAATAATTATATTTATTTGCAGAAATAGTTTTAAGATTGAAACGTTTTATGAGAAGGGGCATGTAGTATAGATTTTGTTGAAAAAGTAAACCAGCAGAGGTTTAAGATTTTAATATATTCGTCAGGGTTTCTGATTTATCCAAGAAAGGAAAATCTTGATCAAGTGAATTGGCGATTAATTTGACTAATACTAAAATGGTTGATGTCAATTCAGTTTAATTAGATCGATGCTGTCATTATTAGCGTTAGCGTCAAGGACATAAATCCGTATTAGGAATTCAACCCAGGAGAAATGTTACACGATAAACAATACACAATTTTTTCATTGGTCAAAATTAAAAGTGCTATTTGGGAGTAGTCTACTTTTATATTAGCAAAGGATACCACTGATGGCTCAAGTCTCCAAAACGCCATTTACTCATGAACAGGGTAACAATGACCCCTCAACCATAAATTTTGTACTATTTCAATAACAATTGCCTATGCATTCGATGCAACACTGTTTGTTATTGTATGCAGCCGTTCTGTTCTACAAAACACATGTTCAGATTCAGTCCATGCTCGGAAGAATGTAAGCATTTGAGCTACAATAATGATCACTTTCTTTCCCTAGAAGCCAGTGTGGCGATACTTTGACAATACTTGTTGCTGTTTAAAAGGATTAGCGGTAGCGCTAGGGTCGTCTGGCTAAAAGATTGATTATTTATATCGTACAAACAACATCACGTGAATATACAAGAACGTTCTTTTGACCAAAAAAGTTAGTAATATAGATATTATACGTCATTCTAAAAATACCCTAACCTTATTACATAGTCACTTAAAATCACCAATTGAAAATTGAGATCCTTCAATCTAACCCGTAGATAAAGACCGTACACGCAAACAAATGACAAAACTGCTAAGAAACTTCCGAGGCATCTATCTCAAGGAAGTACCTTAGATTGTTAAGAAAAAAATAGAAAAAAAGATAATTCATGGCTGCCCCAACGGCAGGAGGAGGTGACCCAAATGGAGGAGCTCCAGCTCCTTCACCACCAGCTCCTAACCCCGCGCCAACACCACCAGCTCCTAACCCCGCGCCAACACCACCAGATCCAAACGCTTCTCCAACACCACCAAATCCAAACGCTTCTCCAACACCACCAAATCCAAACGCTCCTAACCCCGCTCCAACACCACCAGATCCAAACGCTCCTAACCTCGCTCCAACACCACCAGATCCAAACGCTCCTAACCCCGCTCCAACACCACCAGCTCCTAACCCCGCTCCAACACTACCAGCTCCTAACCCCGCTCCAATACCACCAGATCCAAACGCTATCCCTACTTCAACAGCAGACCCAAACGCTATCCCTACTTCAACAACAGACCCAAACGGTCAGCCATTATCAACGGACTCATTATCGACTGACTCATTATTTACATTGACTTCATCGACTGCTTCAGTTGGGCCAACATCTACTCAAACATCGATTTCGCCTAATAAATCTAAAGGGTCACCAGGGTTAATTGCAGCAATAGTTGGAGTTGCCGTTGCCGCTGCTATTGTAATATTGGTTTTGGGAATCTGGTTTTGTCGTAGACGTAAATACAAGACATATGGACGACCTACTACGCGTTCTGAAACAAAAGATGCACAGATTGGCTATATTTTAAGAGGCGAAGGTAATGTAAATCCTTTTACGCCCAATGATAGCGTGATATCTCCAATAGGAGGAATAACGAGAGGAGAAGACCAGAGATCGTCAATTTCAACGAACAATGCAGGATATTCAGTAGCCGACAGTATTGCAGAAGATCCCGCAACATCAACAGACTCGCGGCGCGCATCGATTGTTGTTCCTACACCAATCACTAGGGTTGATATTCGAAAGTTGGACGCTGCACTAAATACCGTACAGGGTCGGGATCCATTTGGGGATCCGAGCACCGAAGGCTCGACTTCGATAAGAAGCAGTCCCGCCAATTCTATCGGAAATTATGGAGCGTACTCTACACATTCACGAATGCAATCCACCTCGACTCCACCTCTGAACCAAGGAGGTTTAGGTGAGAGTACAACTGCTCCTCCGTCATTGAACAACAATGCCACTACTTTTCGACCAATGGAGACTGCACATATCCAAGATTTTGGATCTGTCGGTTCTCGGTCATCATTACAGAGTACAGGCAATTATGGAGGAACGAACGGGCATTCTCGAACGCTTCGTCAGCAACAACTGGGGCAACACGGGGGTTCTTTGGATCTGGGTCACCGTGTGAACGATTCTGTTTCGTCGACTTCTGGACAATCTGCCGACGACAGAGTAAGGGAATTACTACTACAGCGTGGGACCCTTTAATACAGGGTGTTTACTTGAATAGAATAAACGGTTGGTAGCGATGTCATTGGGATTAAAAATTTCTTTGGGATATTATGTGACAAGGGAAAACCCTTACAAAAAACATTTTTATTTCTATCTCTTTATATGTATTTGCTCCTGGGAAAATATGTAAATTTAACTGTATTTGTCTAGTGGAGTTTTACTTGTGAGTTAATACGTAAATAAATAATAAAATAATAATAAATCGTGTATTTCTTACCACGCAATCAACTCAGATACTATTACGATTAGCAATATTTATACTTTCTATTAGTTTTATTTCTACATTGTTTCTATAGTATTACTATTATTAACGTCATATTCACAATTAATAATCAATGGTTATCTTTCTGCCTTCCTTCCTCTTGTGACTGATTGGCAGCAGCGTAAACCTTGCAGCCTGAGGGGCGACCGTAAAAATATTATGATAATCTTGTATTCCTGTGGCTTTTCTTCTACTTCTGTAATGGCGACGTTTCCAAAAAATTTTAAAATGTTACAAAACAGTCAATAAAAACAAAACTCGATGATCGGTTCAACGCTTACATGTCTGCTACCCTGGGATTCAGTTGAAGGATCAAACCAAGCAGTATGATACTACGACTGTAATGCCTGTCAATATTTTTATTCAAAAGTGGTTCAAATACTGCCAAATCAATTGGGTCAATCTGGTAAGAATAGATTAAACAAGTAAAGAGGTAAATTAATTCTGCTTCATCATCCCATTCGGAAAATCCAACATGCCCTCACAAGTCTTTCACTTTACCTTTCCTTTTATCGTAGTCAAGACGTTGTTCACAACCAAGTTATAGCGTTCTCGTTGCATCTTCATCTCTTCGTCGTGTTTGTTTGCAGTATGGGAAGCATCGTCAGTATCATAGCCCAAACCATCAGAAGCTAACCAACATCCTTCAAATACTTTTGTCAAAAACTTGATATCAAAAAGCATTTGAACAGAGCCCTTCTCAGAAACTTTCGCAAAAGAGGGCGATGACACGAATGCAGAATAGCAAGTAAAAATTGTTGTCGAAATAGACATCAACAGATTCTTGAGGACAACCTGCAATGTGTCGAGAATTGCATTAGTTTTTTGTCAAACTTGGCAGCGTCGTATACTTAATCTGAATATTACCTTATCTATCGTAGGACTACCGGCTTTGTTAATCTCTTGACAGATTTTGAACAAGCAATGCGCTACTGTACTCGTTGGTTGTGCAGGTAACTTTATCACCTCGGATGAATCCGTCTTTAATAACACATCTAATACAGTGGCCAAATGACGATCGTAAGAAACTTGGTAATGGCGTCAATCTACACCAGTTGACTCTGACATACAATACCTTCCCAGACAAGCGTTATGACACCTGGCACATCCCACATTGTATTCTGTAACATTTCGTTTATAGTCTTCTCGGCTGCATGTACGACTTGTACGATCCACTGATCGTGAGACGATATGTACACTTCCATTAGCGATTCGCGTAATTCCGAAAGTTTGGGATTCAGATATGTGAGCTTCTGAAGAGTAAAGTAAGATCCCGCCATCTCATGCTGTGATTGATTGAGTGCGATTTCCAATTGAGTCGAATTGAGAGCAATGGCTCGAGCTATTCGACCAAACAACCTACGCTTTACTGAAAGAAATGTTTAAGTAAATATATGTGTAGAACGTATTTTGTCATCTAAATTATCAACCCTCTTACCGTTAGTCAACTCGACAGTATTAGCTGTCGTGGATTCCATCAAAGACATTAATTGATCTCTATATGTTATGACTGCCTTGGCCAAAGCCTCTTGAAAGAATGTAACCAAACTTTCAACATCCCTACAAAGTGGCATTTGGTAAACCCGTTCGCATTAAATTCATTCGAGCGCGCGAAAAAGAGAATAAAGAGTACATAGTCAGCTTACTTGGTTGCATCAAACAATATCCCATAATTGTCTTTATCTTCATAAACGTCTACGTTCTTGTTACGTTTCACTATCGAAAAGATCGGCTCAAAGTCATCCAATAAGCGCATAAGTGACTTGTCGAATGCTTGAGTGGCGTCACGCACAATTGTAGTTTCTGCAGAAACAAGATAGTGTATTTTCCCTTTAAAGTCATGAGAAATACTGCGATTTGAAGCAAACAAAGCGTCTTTGTGTTTCCAAACGAATTTTTCCAGATCATGCTCTGAATTAACAGTACTTGAATTAGTCGTTTGTCGAGGCTGCAGTCAACCACACTACAATAACTAACCTTCATTGGAGAGGTCTTCCAGATTTTTTAGTTTATCGTAGAGAAAAGTTTTTGGTTGATTCGACAAATCCTCCAGTAACATGTTGGCAATCTCTTGAAATCGATTGTTAAATCCCTTTCTAAAAAGATCACGCCAAATCGAAAAGTTTTTATTCAAAGCAATATTGCAAGCCTGAAAGGAAATGAACGCAGTGTTAGCGCTTTAACTAGAGTGGTGAGTTGAATGCAACGTCAGATACTGACCACATTCCATGACCACGTTGATTTCGGTATAGTCAGTACAAAACCCAGACTAGTCGTTCTGGAGACTCGCCCTTTATCCGACAGTCTCGTGTCATCCAAAGCAGCACTCTCATCATGCCTCAACACATCCCATAGACTTCCACGTAGATTGTTCAATTCTCTGGCAGACTTGACATTGGCTAGTTGTAACCCTAGCTTTCCTCCTTCAAACTCATCGATGACGTGATCAATCCACAAATTCATTCTTAACCTCACATCATCTTGAGATAGCTGCCCTCTTGGTCCAGTCATGTGAAGAAAAGGCGTGAGCGTTTGAATGGATTCGGGAAGATACCTGATCAACAAGTGAATGTTTGTCGAAGCAGAGTATAATCTTGTCAATGATGTCTTGGACTCACGAGGCGACATTGCTGAATAAGGTGACTTGAGGTTGTCTGTGTGTATAGTAAAGCCTTGCTGTAGTTGCGTCAAGTAAATCTCGAACAGAGACTTTTCATTGCCAACGTTGTTGAATACCAATCCCACTTGAACCACGGTCGATCGAATGAGAAAAATGATATCTTTAAGACATTCGGACAGAGGTAGATTGCCCTTGTTCTCAAAAAGCTGGCTTAGGCCAGATGTGCGCATATCCAAAAACATTCTAAATACATCTTTCATTGTCACATCATCCAAAAGCATTATTGCACACAATGTTTCTGCCAAGCTCTGTTTGATTTGAAAAAAGAAATGAATATTAAATTACATTTTGTCACGACCGATACCCTCTCGGCAATTACCTGTTCTGATTGATCAATGGTTTTAAGGAAAAGCGTAGCTTTTTGAAGTATTTGGGTTTTAAAATGGCTTACAGCATCCCACTGGCGTTGCACTACTGGAAAGCTGGTCTTAAGAATTAAATAAATTCACTTTAGAGAAATCACGGAATATTATTGGAATTATAAATATACAGAAAAAAAATTACCGGTATGCTAAATGGCATAGATTCATTATGAACTTGAAGGTTTTTGTAAACCCGCTTTGCAATAAGGTAAAGACGGCTTGCATTGAGATATTTATGACTCTCTAAAGATCTCCATATCTGTAAAAATGTCAAAATCTTATTACTTAATACGATCATAAAATACACTCCATTCACGTTTATTACCTGTTCGGGTACATCAACTAGTAACTTGATTTGTGCAGCAGTAGAATATAGATGATATTTCTTATCATCTGTAATAAAGTTGAATCCCAACTTTAGTGTTGACTATAGATCGCCATTCCCAGGCATGAATGCGAAATTCTAATATACCATTTGTTCCTTTTTTTTCATCTTGTAACTGAACGCTAACATCTTGCTTAAGAGTCTTGACATCACAGGAGTTTTGCATTTGAAGTAACTTTTCTTCAATCGACAACGAGCATTGACGCATGTTCACAATACTATCGGCGGCATCTATTAGATCTCTATAACGCTCTCTGTGATCGGATGTTTACGTAACTGATTAATATATTAATTATGAGATGGAAATTGTAATGAGAAACGTCTTATGCTTACCCAACCATGAGCCTCAATTCTTGTTTTTTGTTCCCTATATCTGTTCTGTGACGAATTTTCGAATGAATTATTTGCTTTTAAAATACAAAACTGATATTAAATAGAGACAGTCGAGACTATGAACCTAGTTTTCTTTTCCAGCAATCTCAGCTCGGGAATACTGTATCGAACAAATAACTCGTCTGCATTTGTAGCTGTTGATAAATCAACGCTGAAATGAGGAGATGTTACTGACATTTCGTAAAAGGTATAATAATGTGTATAATATTATAGAGAGAGTAATAGTAAGCAAGTGTCAAGCGAGTATTCAATAATGTTACACCAAATAATTATCCTATCCTATCACATAACCCGCCCAGAGCGATATTATCGCGAGCATTTCTTTTAATAGACTTATTTACTTTGTAATATATGATTACGCTGTGATTCAGCAAGCAATTGTGATTCGTCTATTGAGAGTAAAATGCATATTTTGTCGCTGCGCTCGATAAAATCAGCCTTGTTTCTTGTTAACTATTAACGTCTTTTTTCTTGTAGTTTGCGAAACTTATTTTCGTTTACTCGATGCGTTATGTAGGATTTATTTTCTAACAAATTCTGTCAGGAATATGAAGAACTAATTGGCTAGTAAATACTTGTTATATTGACCCTCTCTTATATCGAGCACAACGTTTTCTCTTATCGAATGTCACTTTTTTATATCAGGCATTTTTATTGTATTTGTTTCTTATACACGTTATCGAGAGATAAACTTCTTATGCGAACGGAATTAATACAGAGCTAGTCGTCGAGTCCGAAAGAAACATTATTTCTTTTATCGAAGGTTTCTTATAATAATAACGGATTTTATTTGTAGTTTAAATTAATTCGTGGTAACCATTTTGTCTATTACTTTGATTACAGATGCGTATCGACTTTACAAGCAATTTCTTCTTTAGATATTTATTGTTAAAATAAGCGACAATATTATAATGTTTCGTGCCATGATGGCTTTTAGCGTATTGACATACAGGTATTTCCCTACGGAGGGAATCATTGATCGTAGCTCGGTTTTGTTTTTTCTGACATTGAATAGACAGTTATTAAGTTGCGAGAAATTACAAGTAATTACGTGCGTATCGATGACAACACGGTCTGGATTTTGATCGGTCTCTCTGTTTATACTATTCCAGTTAGATTAATTTTCCAAAAACGATTATATAACAAAAAATTGCCAGCCAAAGGTAAACGCAATTATAAGCAATTATGTTCTTGTTCCTTTGTAGGTAGTTTTTTTATAAAGGGTTTTACTAATAATAATGTTCTTTATAAGAGGTTGTTCTCTTATAGAGGGTTCTTTTATGGAGTGTCGACTGTACTTCCAAATGCCGAAATAAATCATCCATTCTGACATGCAATTCAGACGGTTCGAGCTCCTGCTGCTCAATGTTACTCAGGCTTCTCGTCGGTAACAGCATTAACTAGCTGACAACCATCCCAATGGTCCTGTTTGGTGTATCGTCGTATCAGATTATCGCGATAGGCTGCTGCTCTGGAATGGTTATAGAAGTCATATTTTATAATAACAATTTTATTTTAACAAAATTAATGGTATTATTTATTAATAATTTAACAGAAAAAGCAGGAGTGAGTGTACGTACGTTCATAATCCAGCTATTACTATGGTCGAATTTATCGCATGTGACAAGCCTCAAGGTGGAAAAGAAATAGGTAAATATAAAGCTTATTTAATATTTATTTATATTTTAACATATTAATGTATATATACATATACTATTACTACTTTTAACTATAAATTACCGTTGTCTTGTGAATGACTGTCATTATAAGCTGGATAAATGGCTTTGTAAAATTATCGTGTAATATTACTACTTGAATTTCGCACTCAAGGAATGTCCGAGACATATGTACATGTTTCATTGTCATTTTCAATCCATAAGGCACGTGAGCATCCCTGGTGTCAAATAGTAATTTGTACAGAAGAATACACAAGCAAAATTATGGTTATATTCATAGACGTGTTTTTCTGTCCTCCATGTAAAAGAGAGATTATTCCCTTACAGGACTTGTTATTACCTAATTTAAACTCTGCTTAATGTGGCATTAGTTGAATTTGACATAATAATAATCCATTATATTAATATTAACCGCTGATTTATTATTCATCTGCAAGTAAACATGGATCTGTGCCACTTGTAATAGTTACCAGAGTACCCGGCGGCTATGAACGTCTTTTTTATTAAGTCATTTTGAGGTTTGCAGATTTAATAAGATGGAATGTATAAGTAAGGGATTGTGAGGGAAAGGAAAGTGGGTTCTCTCTTCCCTTCTCCAAAGTGGTTGAAGAGAGAGATGGAAATAGATGATGATTAGGATAGAAATCGTAAATATGTAAGTAAAACTCGTCTTTTCTTTTTTGGTATGGTCATACTTTTCTATACAACAGGAGTCCTTTGAAATGTAATGTAATAGTAGCTGATGACTGTACAAATATCTTTATACAAACTTTTTTTGAAAAAACAAACAAATAAATAAATATTCAAGTAAGAATGAGGCGAGAGTAGGGGGGAGGTGTGTGGAGTTAGCGTGGGAATGAGTGTGAGTGATTCAACGCGATGGTAAATGTCCAGGCGTTTGACTTTATAATAAAGTCTTCATTATGTTCTGACAAAGTTGAATTAGTTTCTATGCCGCAATGTTCCGCGCATCATCATCTTGAGAAACACGTGATTATTACTTCTCGATTAAACTAACCTTTGGAACAACTCAGAATCAAACAACGTATCTCAAGAACTGCCTTACGCTTTGCTTCAACCCAAGGTCTTTATGTTGTTGCCTCAGATAATCGTGAACGATAAGACACTGATACCCATAACAAACGATCCATGAATCGAACCATAATGTCTCCAATTTAGCGCGAGTGCTCTGCAAGAATTGTTGCATGACCTCATCAGGCATCTCGATACAAACGTTCAGGTGTTGCATACTGCTTGGCATTAAAAACCCGAGTTCGGGCCATGAATCTTTAATCTGCACTCCCGTACGCTGCGTTGATTTAAATAAACTGAGACTCCTCAACTGGCAGGTAGATTGTTTAAAGATAGCTGCCAAATGTTGTATCTGAGATCGAGCAATGGGTGCACCGAGGAGAACAATATCAGGACAATATCGTGCAACAGTCTCGATTATCTTTGTAGAATGTACATCAACATAGCTACTGCTGTTGTTATTGTCTGCGTTGCCATCTTGCCGACTGTTCTCGATCGGCTTGAAAAACACTTCGCGGAGATTTGTTGGATTCGTTTCGATAAGACTAATCACTAATTCGTCCCAATTATACGTCGACTCTTCGATATAAATTTTTCTGAGCAACGGAAATCGAGCATGCGCAAGGGGATACAAGTGTTCGTCCATCGTTGCTGAGCTGCAGTATCGGATAATCAATTGCTGAAGATTGACACACTTGGCTATACCATCCCATCGAATGGGGCCGAGCATATCATCACTTCCATTGAAATCGATATAGATTAGTTCGAGGGAAGTAAGCGTTCGGTATTGACTTGGCAAACATGTAATGGCCTTCCGGGGCGTGCATCCATGTCCGAACAGTTTAAACCGCTTTAGATTCGTCTGCGACTTTATAAACGAAGACAAATATTGCTCTTCGATGTAATTTGGCGGAGGGGAAAAGGCATAGTCTATAATTTCTAATTCTTCTATATTTGTGGCTGATTGGGAGAGATGAGCAAATATCGTGAAATCGGTTATGTAGTGTAAAGACAGCTTTTGTAAAGACGAAAAGGGTGATCTTTCTGAAGGAAGTGAGCGCAATAAATCAGGGTATTCTCTCCATATTTCCTTGTCGCCCCAGTCAAACGAGAGTGACTGGATACCAGAGATGAGCATGACATGGCTTACTATAATTCTCCATGCTCGCAAGCTTAATTCTTGTGCAAGTGTCGGACTGATTATCGAGCAAGACGTATGGGTTGAACGGATAAATATATAGAACAAGAAAACAATCAACGTAAACATGAAAAGACAAACAAAATTAACGTCACTTACTCTTGTTGAATTCTGTCAACCCATTTTTGCACAGCATTAAACAATTCACCCAAACTCAATGCCCTCAAATGCTCAGTGTATTTAAACGCTGGCTGTCTTTCATCAACCCATTCAACGTCTTTCCTAAAACGACAAAGTTCTTCATCATTCAGACACTTTAAGAAATTATCGATTACCAATGTCTCTTTTAAATGTTCTAATGGCATTCTCCAATAGAATGCAACCGCTGCATGTGCCCACGAACGACATACTAGCAAACAATTAAAGAGCGTGGGATAATCGCACTGAAATGTTCGAAATATTTCGAAAAGACAGTCGGTTGGAAGTGAACGTGTTTTTGGTCGATTGCCGATAATTGCAGAGCTGGCGAGTGGAGAGGTGTCGGAAACAGAAATTCTATGACTCCTAAAGTAAGGAGGAGAGGATTGCGAGCCCACGGCCGAAGTAGACATGGATCTTTTGTGAAGAACGTTTCGTATTGTCAAGCTACTGCTTCGTAGACGCCTAATCGTGCTTATCTTAGTCTTCTTCGTGGACATTATATAATCTGTTGATGATGTGAGACGGGATGATACGTTGAACTATCCGAAATAGTTCTGCGGAAAAAAAATTTTTAATATTACTTAAGGGCCCTGGGAATAAAAGGAAGGAAAGCGAAAAACTAGTTAGGAGAGGGACAGATTATCATAAACCAGTGGTGGATATCCCTCAGCATTCATCAAGCGCATATAAACCAGTAATGCAAATGATCACAAATATAGTCGGAAGCCGTTTGTATTGTGTTCGGATGCCTCAGGACTGAATAATGAACAACTTTTTTGAGTAAACAGCAATGATATCAGTACAGTATATTACACACAGTTTGTCATTATATATGCCGAATAGACTTTGAATGGCTATATATGCAATGACACCATTCTAAATCTGTTGGTTTCATATTCATCTGGGCTTGCGATTCGTTCTGGACTGTTTGAAACTTTACATTCTTTTCGGATATTCATTTGGTAAATACCGTGATTGGTTCTTCTGGATACACGACAGATTGTACAGTCACGAGTTATTTACATTCGTTAATACAAAATATTTGACTAAACGGAAAGAAACTCCTCACACAAAGGAGGAAGAAGGGGATAGTTCTTTATCCTTGATGTAGTTCAATGCAAAGAGTACAGGTAAACATTATCTATTAGCGTGTCACAGATTAGTATTAGGATAACAAACGGAATTCTATGGATCGCCCGTGCATTATATGTATCTGGTCTCCTATACGGGAGTCGGTTAATTTAGATACTTATAACACTAAGGTTTTCAATTGTACACCGCAAGAGGGTGAAAAAAAAAACCAGATAGTGTAATTAATTTTAGTGCATACCAAAACGTAATGAAAAACATGTCATCTGTTAATATCAAGGGTTTAGTGCTTTGCTTTGCATGTTTTATATGAATACAAGAATAATAATGTAGCGTATTACGTCACATCATTGCTATTGTTGAAGGGTCTTGATCTCGGCAGCGGGTAATTCTTTTAATTAAGTGTTAGACAGTATCTCCCTTGGCGGTATCGATAATTTCCATCTCGTCAATTTTTTCATCAACTTCCATGCCGGTATTACCAGTGTCCTTTATCTTATCCTTTGCCTTTGCTCGGCCTCTTCCTTTAACCCATCCTCTTCCTCTTGCTCGATCATCTTTCTTAGCCTTTGGCGAAGAATTATCCGATTGTGGTTGTCGATATATGGTTGGAGGCACACCATTGCCAAAAGAGACTTTTTTGGGTACCAGTCTCATCCTTGACATTGAAGAGACTAACCCTTCCATACTAGCGGGTTCATCATGAGAGGTCGACGCAGACGTTGACGAGGATGGAAGCGATGCTGATTGTCTGTTTATCTGTCTACTAATAAAACGGTAGATCGTCAATATAGCAATCAGGCGTGTAAATATGTCATAGAGAGTATTTACGTGTTCCGGCCCCGGGATTGTGTCTGTTGACGGCGAATGCTATACGGCACGATTCCGTATTTGATAATCGCAAAGTAAAACTTCTTTGGGTATTTATGCGCGTCAATGGTATGCAATCGTCTCATTTTCACCGTTGAAAACTTCTTTTTACATCCCTCAACGAAGCATTCGTACTATTCATGAATAAACGAGTTCAAAGCGTTAGGCCATAATATCATAGATGCACATTCAACCGCCAATCCCTATCGTTCAAAACCTGTTTATTAACCTACCACTTTCTCACCTCGTTCTCTTCGCAATTGCACAAGAGTACTGTGAATCTCATTCAAATGTAACTCGAGGAATCGCTGCTTTGGGAAAACAGCCTTACACTCCGAACAGACATGTCTGTGAGATGCATTATAGTGTGATTCATATGCCGCCGCAGTTGGAAAGTATAAAGGGTTCCGTTTACACCAGGGTTGTTGTGTACATACAACTGGCGAAGTAAAGCTGCGATAAAAAGCGAATTAGTATAAAAGTAAAGCTTGGAACTCTCGTTGTCATGAAGCGCGAGCTTGCATACCCAGTTATGTTATCTATCTCCTTTTTAATATACTCTTGATCTTTAGGAATGATTGCCTGTTTCATTAACCATAGTGCACGTATTTCGAGGTTTCCTAGTTGGAAAAAAATGTCGTCGGGTGAAAATTTACGCTTCAGTGGAAGAGCCAACAGTGCCATGTATAATCTCTTCGAGATTTCTCACTTATTGTAGTAGATTGATTGGATCTGTGGGGGTGCAGCCAACTTTCAATGTTTTTTTAAAATTGTACGTTTCGTTATTATATGGCACACCTCCCGGTTATCACGTGCAGTTATTGACAGATAAGGATAGATTGTGATTGAACTTTTAATATTAGCAGCCATGTTGCCACTGCTTACACTCTTACGCCTCTACTATTTAACACTGATCAGCACGTCATCTATATCCACAGTAGTCCCAACCTTACGTGCCTCACTTCTCAAATATGGTAAAACGTATTCCGCAGAAGCTGCTCCTGTCCTGGGCAGAGTTACAGTTGCTAAATCTTTATTTTGGCAGTTTTATGTTATTGGATTCATTTGGGTATCCCTTCTCTTGGTTGACATTTTATATTTGAGATTTAGCTTTATACCATGGCTTGTCCATATATGGTGTGATGAAAGCGATTATGATGCATATTACAGACAAGATACTGATGTGTGTCTGATAGGCTTGATGATGCTGTTTATACAAGTGTCTAGGAGAGGTTATGAATGCTTTTTTGTGGAAAAACCAAGCAAGGATGCTAGGATGCATATAGGACACTACCTCGTCGGAATAACATTTTATCTGGTTACAGGCTTGGCTGTGTGCATCGAAGGTTTTGGAAATTTAGGCGTATTTGATGTCAACGGTAAATGAAAGCAGCTGTAGCGGCTCGAGATTTGATCCCATAGAACCTGATTTTACGTATGCACACGGCTCACTATACTTTTATTCATCATAGCATCTTTTCTAGTGTTTCCATTGGTAACTTCTCTGGTTAAACCCAAGATTATTTTTTCTGCCATTCTCTTTGTCATTGCTTCATATCATCAACACAAGCTACACAAAATATTAGCATCATTACGCGGACCCAACTCTCCCAAATACTCCGTGACAAAAGGGGATTGGTTTGATCACATTTCTAGTGCACATTATTTTGCTGAAATATTAATCTATTTGAGTTTTGTCATGCTTAACAACGGGGAAAATATCACATTATGGCTAGCGTTCTTGTGGACAATTGTTGGATTGGGCGTTACTGCTAGAGAGAATGATCAGTGGGGAAAGGAAAAATTTAAGGAAGATTGGCCCCGAAACCGTTATGTCATTATTCCTTGGATTTATTAGATCTTACAAATGATAATAAAATGGGGGAAAGGTTGCAGGGTTGTATTTCATTAATCCATTCGACCATGCTTAATTCTGGCCCTAGTTTAGTTTACTTTGTCTGATTTATTATTACCCAATGAGCCTTCCTTACTCACTTAATATTAAGGCACAGATTACAAATGACAAGATAATGTTGTACAAGAACTTGGCCCCCGCCTGGACTTTAACAAAGCACCAACTCATGATCAATACTTACTTCTGTAATTGCACATTTATAAGAAAGAAAACCATTGATTTATTGCACTCGAATATTCGAACAAACCAAGCCTTTTATCTGATGGCATCTGCAAAGCGTTTACTCATTGAATAAACTCGGTCCTTTTGTTAGGTTTAAGTTCAAAAGGACTGTCAGTTATAATTTATCTTGATCGATAACAGAGAAATACCAATATTTACCTTTAATTCTCGTATATTGTTTGATACCTCTGCTCGTTTTTCATCTGTATCATGATCTTAGATCAAAAAAGCAATGAGTGTCGCGTATATAAACTAACATTACTTCATCAGCAAATTGCCACAGAACCCACCCAGTGTTGCATATTCATCAATCGGTGCGTGTTTCAACATTTGTCTTTCCAGTCCATTCATCACCTGGCTGATCATTGTTATTTCATTCGTGAATTCTTCCAAGTCGTAATTGCGACGCTTTTCCAACGTCTTGTAGCTATTCGATTCAATCTCAATTACTTCTTTATGTCTGCTTTATAAATCATTAAACAAATTTCCTTACTTAGCAGTTAAACTATCTAGTTTCCTCTGTAATAGCTCAACGGTTTTACGAGATGAGGTTTCCACTTGTTCCTTCTCTAACTGCAAAAAAGAGTACGATTGGTGATACATTTGAGGTTCTAGAAAAATCAATACAATTTTACCTTCAAACTTCTAAGTTTTTCTTCATATTTTCCAGCCTGTTGTCGAAGTTCATTTTTAACATTCTCGTACTTTTTCGACATTGTAGCTTCTACCATTTGCGCCTAAATTTTCCATATTGTTATATCAATTTCCGCGGCATTATTATAAATTCAACAACCACATACCCTTTCTGCTGCTTCTTTTCTCTCTTCTACAATCATTGACTTCAGGTCAGTTATTTCTTGCAATAATCTCGCTTCCTCCTCTTTCAATCTACGTTCCTCTAATTTCCTATCCTTTCTTGCTTGCAAAAGTTCTAGTGACAAAATCATCTTGTAAGAAGCTGTACCAACAGATTGAGACAAGAAGTGTCAACGTTCAAACCTCGTGTATTTTCTTTACAAAATTTCTCTAGATTTTGTGTCTTTGTCGTCAGTTCTTGTATTCTACGCGTATCATATTCTCGTTGTCTATTTGTTGCCTCAGCATTTGTTTGTTTATCCGCTTGCAAGTCAACTATAATCCCTTCATATTGTTGTTTCTGGTATACACGATATCGACGTGAATGCGTTTTAGATGACTGCATGTACGAATAAAAAATATTACAAGACGATATCGACCTGCTCCTCGCATTGCTTTTCTAATGCTTTCACTCGTATTTTTAAAAAGTTAATTTCATCATCTCTAGAGTCCCTTTGTCTTGCCTTTTTCTAAAATTCGGGTAAAATTCTCAGCATTCAGCCCAAACTTTGTAGAATCAAAGCAATCAATCGTATGAGATTACCGTACAGTCGTAAGTTTTTCGCCTTCATCGCCAGATTGCGTTATCGACAATAGATATCGAATTTTCCGTCGATCTTGAGATTCCTGAACTTTGGTGAATGTCATTGAAGTTGAGAATAAAGCACATACTATTGTTTCTTCAAAGAAAATTACGCGTAATAATCTATACTTTTCAGTTTGTCATTCTCGGCGGCAACCTTTATATAATTTCGGCGCTCGTTCGCGTAAAGTGATTGGACATCACTCAAAGTCCTGCGCACGTCTGTCAACTCTTGTGATATTCGATTTAATTCCCATGTGAGCTTATGATGGTCTTCGAAAGACACTGTGCATTGATTAATCAGTTCAATGGCGCGTTGATACTCGTCTTCAGATTTTTCTTTTCGGTATAAACAACGAATATGTACATTAGATAGTTCGTCGAATATAAATGCGTGTCGGCGAAAAATTATGTCAATTTACTTTACGTGAGCGTCCCTCGTACGCTAATCAAGATACATACCAACACGTTCTTTGTAATAACATAATAATTTTTCGGATAATGGCAACTTGTGGATTTCCGTATATGAATCGACCATTTGTAAATATAAAGTTTTGAATTATCCATCGTGTTAGTATTTTCTTTTGCACGTGGCACTGATTGACGGGCGATCATCGAATTTGGAAATTTCCCTAGTTGAAACTGTTATCAACACATTTCGAAAGGCATAACGCTTGCTGTCTGAGTTATCCTGTGACAATCTGAATGTGGTATATTAACATGATGTGCTCTTGCAATCATCGGTCAAAAAAAAAACCAGTTAACACGACATTTCTAATTTCTGCTTGCAGTGATGTCATCAAACAGTGCTTCCTGGACTTTGTCTCTTCTGAAGAACTTGACAAGTTACTTGGATGATCCTACACAAGACAGACTTGGCTTGTTAATTGAATATATCAAGAAAACAGTGAGCAGGTTACAGAATGATGACTTCAGGTACCATTCAGTATCTTCAGTGCAATTGGATAAATATGGCCTTTTTGACAAAGACTACTCAAACAGAATCGCATTGGGTCGAGAAGACACCTTTTGGAATCGAACCACGAGAGTCTGGGATTATGCTTACGCACAATTGCTCGCAGATGATCTACGAGCATTAAGTTTACTTTTGTGGTTGACGAGGCTATTTCGAAATCTTGTCGCTGGAATTAGCACCAATCAGGAGAAAGCTGTGTGAGTGAGAACGCTTTTTAACACATTTTATTAAAAATTTAATTAACAGGTTTCCTAATCAATAGAGAGTATGAATGGCATGTTAAAGTGTTAAAAACGTTGGATTACTGCTTAGAGATCATCGAGAATAAGAAGATCAATTACAGAGACGATGGTCATTATTACAGTTAAATGTTTTGCATAACACTGCTTCATAAAGTATTCGATACTAATTATATTTGCTTGTTGATCCTATTAGCCATAGCCTTTACCAATTCGAGTATGCAGGCTTTATCAAACACTATAACTGGTCATCCGGAACTGCAACAGCTTCTATGGTCTGATCTTATGAACGAAACCATTGGGAAAGGGATCTTAAAGTGAAGTAATTATCAATGAACATAGTTGCTTTCATTTGATTCGTCATGATATTAAATTTTATTAATCGTAGTCGTGTCGCAACACAAGAGGACGAAGTAAGCTTGACTAGTTTGTTGATGCTGGTTTATAATTCTATCCACAACAGTAAAGCGCGCAGGTATTTACTCTCGGGTAATTTTTGCTCATTCAACAGAGTTAATAATTTCTTTTTTTAGTAAAATTCTAGTTGAATCCCCTACTGGGATCGATCTATTAAAATACTTATTATGTAAGGCTGAGTTATTACTAGCGGATGAAAATTCAAAACGCTTTGAAATGATGTATGTCAATTTACCCGTACTGCTCCATACTCGTGCTTATCTTGTTCACTCACTCATTATTCAAGTTATTAATGTCGCAGATATGCTGTTATATCCGAATTGATCGATCTAGATTTCTTTCCCATTCTTTATGATATGCCTTCTATATCCGCGAGGTATTATACATATAAGAGCTTTCAATTTGCAATATTTATTTTAATACGTAATTTAATCCATATTTGTGTTTATCAGAAGAGACCAGCCAAACCGTCACCAAATCGCTTTACTGAAGTTTCTCGACTCGAAACTGCATTCTTCAGATCCGGGACAGACACAACTTTCTCCGTCATCAACAACACATCTGGCTTGCATATTTCAGCAGCTATCACCTCACATTATTAATTCAATGAAAGAAGCAACAAATGATAGTTTGTCTGACCAAGCGAGAGAAATTCAACCAGAATTAATGGAAAACAGATCAACGCTGTATACAGCATTGATATTGCTCTTGCAATGTTTTGGAAATTTAAGTCAGAGTGAAGATGAAAATACTCGAGCGAGTTTATTTTCTGGGGGTGTTGTAGCTGTTGCAATATGTAAGTAATGAATATTGTTAAGAGAGACAACCTGATTAGCGTGAATAGTCTAAAGCTTCTAATCAATACATTTTTTAATTGCAGCTTTATTGCGTCAAGCTGAAGAGACAATTCCACGTATAACCAAACCAATCAAGGCAAATTCCGCGCAACAGGATTCTGGAGAATTCGCTAACGTTAAACGAGATCTTGTTAATGTAATTGCTAACATGTCGTATAAGAATCGACGTGTGCAAGACGAAGTACGTAATTGAGGAGTAGAATCTACATTTATAATTTATAAATTAATTAATATTATTAATCTGTAATATGCAGGTCCGCAACTTAGGCGGGATTCCTGTAATATTGAACCAATGCAGTATTGATGATGCTAACCCATGTAAGTGTTGAGGCACGTTGATATTTTCAAGTTTATTGAATATGACTAATTGTTATCTCATTCACCAGTCATACGCGAATACGCTATATTTGCTGTTCGCAATCTTCTGGATAATAATTTCGAGAACCAAAAGCTCATCGAGCAATTGGCTCCTATAGAGGTGTTGCAACATCCCGCTGTAAGCGATATAGGTTTAAGAGCCGAGTTAAATGATGACGGAAGGGTTCACATTAGACGTGGGTGATCATATCATGTCAGGTATTACGAATTCTTCGTATTCTTAACGGATGTAGCATGTCAGTATTAAATATATCTGTAATCAGTGAATTAATCAATAAACGCGAATACGAATGAGGATAAATACCTTTGTTATCTACAAGTTCACGTAACTTTTGTGTAGGCAATAAGGTACTATAATATCGTGCCTGCGGATGTGTCGATTGTGAATCAGAACTTTCGGTTTGGGTTTCGTCCGTGTTCTTTCCTGAATTTTGTCTTTTTTGTTGTCTCCTAGTTGCAAGTGCAATCTGTTTATGCTCTTCACAATCGTAGTCATACAACCATTTCCATAATTTCTCCTTTAACTCTGCTGAAGTAGGCCTCATGGATGGGTTATCATGCCAGCATTGCTGCATTAACTCCTTGAGGCAATCTGGCATCTGTTTCATAATAGGTGGTCTTGTACCTCTGCAAAGTTTAATGGCCAAGGATGTATCGTATGGAACATCTCTGAAGGGCTTCTTGCCCGAAGCGACTTGCCACATAATTATACCGAAGCTATAAATGTCCGCTTCTTCCTTATATTCACTTCCTTTTAGCACCTCCGGGGCAACATATGGTAATACTCCGAATATTTCCGGGACTTGTCCACTTGTCGACATAAACCTAGATCAGCTATTGTAGTCGTGTTACGACCGCGAACCAATATATTACCGCTGTGAAAATCGCGATGAACTAATCCATTGGAGTGAATTGCTTGCAAACCGTCGGCCACATTCCAAAGCAATTCAACACGGTCTAGCCATGTCAAGTTGGCATGTTCTGTGCGAACATAGTTGCCCAGATCGCCAAATCGCTCGTTTGCAAGAACTAGGCCTATGTTGTCGGTCTCTGGTGCTCGAGTGATGCCGAAGCAATGATTTATCTGATTTGCATTCGATGCGCATTCATAATATGCTTGAAGCTAAATATAATGCATGGTATAATGAAGAAGTTACACTATGCCCTGAACAGGGTTTAGAACCTTTATGTTTAAAAGCATATGAAATTTTGCTTATAGCTAGAGAATAAAGGTATGCTACCGTACTGCCATTAGTATCTCACATTTCGCGTACCTCAGTAAGAAAGCTTTCGGTTACATTTTCAAATCATCCAATATTTTGACTGCCACAGACAAGCTATTCGCGTCTCTCCTCCATTGACGAGTTGAGAAGTCCAAATATTTAGCATAGCCCTTTTTCCAGATGGCGCTATACACCTCGCCATACCCTCCTCTAGAGAGGTATCCAGTAATTCGCAGTTCATCATAAGGAATCCATTCCATAACACCATAGTTACTGGTAGCAGTCAGCTGTGTCGTTCTAATAAATTCATATAGAGCCGCATCACCGCTAGTCCACTTTGAAAAGTCCTCTTTAAACTTATCGGCACAACAAGATTTACACCAGAGATAGGCGGTCATTGGTTTATTACAGTTAAGACATAACCCATGTTCTGCATGATCGAAGGAAGATTCCATTATTTCTATTAGCTGCCTAAGTGTTAATTAGTATTAAGTGAAAACGAAATAGCAATTATAATTACAAGTGTTTGTGACCAGATAATCAATTTCTTTAATTTGAGAAAAAGGTTACGCAATTAAATTTTTAAGCTGTTTCGGGTAACACAGTTCAGGGACAAAAGGGATCTATTTTCTGTGTTACTACAGTACTAGAATTTACTAGCTGGAGTACAAAATTGGGTCAATGGAATTGCGAGAGATCTACCATTTCTCCTACGGCGAAACTAAATATCTATTTTTATCAAAAGCATTAAAACCGATCTAGCGTTCTAACACAATTGTCATTATTATCCTCATTTAGTCGATTATTTAAATGAAACTATTTCTTGACCAAAACCTTTGTCTCATATTACGTAATTGCTCTCTTGCTGTCCACCAACCCTCTCAAGTTGAAGAGCCAGCTCCATGGGAAGCGAATTTGATTAAATGCGTTGAAATGCTACAAATTTATGGTAAAACTCGACAGTAAGTAAGTCGAGATGCCCGGGATCTTACTATTTACTGTGTGATTTTGTGATTTAGGAAAACGACAGGTATATTTTGAAATTGTTGAGTTTTACCAGTTTGGTTTTTGGTTAGAAAAGTACGAGAATAAACCAGACAAACTCAATTATGCAGCGACCCCGCAGATTAACTCTATGGATTTATGAGACACGTAATGTTCGACTTTATAATTTACTAATATTCGTGGCTAATTTAATGCTTCTGTACAATTAAGGGCAACAATTGAATGGTAATGGGCGTATTGGCCGTTCAATTATTTTATTCGCAATGGCATCCACCTGTTGCTTTTCGGAAATTGGATCGAATACGAAAAAAATATATAGATTCAGCGGTTAAAGCTCGAGCAGAGGATTTAGATTACAGTCGGTTGTATGACATACACGTAGTGTACAACTCATCCTTGATATATTAATATTAACAGTTCAGTATTTTTAACTAAATTTTAACGATTGTGTCAAGTATATTATAATAACATGTTGGATTTATTTTTTTGAGACCGGAGGATGTATATATATTTGCATGCAAGTATATTGGATATCCTGTCGTCACTCTTTAATCTTTTTATACGGAAAGGATTCTCATATCCATCAAAGAATTGGTAAATATGAAGGAATGTTTTTAAATAACCGGCATGCAAGCATAAAAAATAAGGTAAACGCTGCTATTATTAACGCTGTTGTAAAAAATTTTTTCATCAACACAACACTTCTCTTCCATACTATAGGGAAAAAAAGTAAGCAATAATCTAATTGTGGTAAGCAAAGAACAATAAAAACTAAAAAACAGTCAAATGGTAACTCGTGCCTTACATTGACACTGTTCCGCTTCTTAGATATTACTCCATAAATTAATTTTCTCATTAGGAGTGTTTTTCAACAAAATGTAGTAAACTCTTTTAATTTGTCATTGCTTATTTCTCGCTCTAAATTGACAATTTATTATTTAAGTAGTAAGTTGCGAGTAAGTGGTTACAGACTTCAATGACTACTTCAGGATTTAAGAGATAGTTCATTCTTATTCTGAATCTCTGACTTCTCATGTTGTTAGAACTGCAAAACGACAAGATTAAACAAAGCTCGGTGTTATGACAATGGAAAGGTTTTAGTATTTGAATCTTAATTCTGTATTGGAAGCAGCTTGACCTGGAATTGTCAAAGCCCATCTAATGAAAATTTTTTCAATGACACAATTTTAATCTGAAAAACTCACACTCTTACATTTTAATAGTTGCACTTGGAATAATCCAGTTGTACTGGCAGAGAGCTTTCGTTTTTTTTTTTTTTAAAAAAAAACACACACAAAACAATTGGGATGTTTGATTTCAGCAATTCTTGGAAAAAATTTTATTTATCCTGTTTTGTTTTTTGTTTTATTTGTTTATTTTTTTTGACATGATGCATCAAACGCGCGACAGCAGTTACTTATGTCTAATTTGGTAATAGAGACAATAAACATGTACTTAATGACACTAATATAAATGGTTTTGGTTAGCATTATAAGCGGAGAATGAGTATAACCGAGCTAGGGACTATAGACAGTAGTTGACTATACTATTACGCCACAAAACTTTGGTAGTCTCGCGATGCTTCCGATGCAATGTCCGAATTAAGCCAGATCTGAAATAAAAACTGTCACTATAACAGACTATTAATCAAAATCTTGATAGTTCACCCCCCTTAATATCGGACTTAATATAAATAAAAAATGTTACAAATGTTTATTAAAATATAACAAAAACCAAACTTACGTATTAATATAATACACAAATTATTATTGTTCAAATATTTAAATATTGTTGTAAGAAGTTTGCTCAACTTTGTTCTTTTTCGCCGATAGATTTTTTTTACTTCCGTAATAATGATATTATCCAAAGAAACTACTGCTATAGAGAATGTTAAACCGTCAATTTCTTCTTCTTAATACATGTTGCAACTATTCTGGTATTAGTATAATATTAATATAATTACTTGTTACAATATTATTTTGGCTATAACCCGAAAGCAATAAAACTTTGTTGCAATGAAACGAAATGCTTACAAGCGAACCAATATGCGTTTTTGTACAATTTTTAATAGCAAATTATTGCCAACTTTATTAAAAAAAAAAAAAAAACTTTTTAAAAAACGTACGTGTTTTTTAACTTATTGTTATAATTTGTTCGGCGATTATATATGTTGTCCAACTTATCGAACTTTTTGACTATTCAAAAAAGTGGCCGAAAAATTTCGTAGCCAGTAACGCGCTTAAATCACGCTATGCCGATCATTCGATCATCTTTTAAATGTACATCAGTCACGAGACTGATAAAATTTTAAACTTTTTTTTTGCTGTTTGCAAAATTGTCTAAACTTGGTACCATGTGGACGAAGTTCAATAAACACTCTTTATTCTTCAATTGGCATAAAAACCTTATCTCGCGTAATCCGCCTACACAATATCATATTGCATCTATAGAACGAACATTAGATCGATCTCGGTTATTATCAAAGCGAGTATCATCAAATGGCATCACATTCGACACCACACGACATTTCTCAACATCTGCCACATTCTACCGCACGCAAGCTAATTCAAATCGTGAAAGTGGATATGCTGACAGACGGGCGCGTAATTTTCAATTTCCTGAAGAATTATCGCCGTTGCAAGCATTAGCTATGTTGCACCGTAAAGAATGGGATGATTCCATGTTAAAAGAACAGCTCCTACAATTTCAGCGAAACGGAAATATAAGGAAACAATGTGGTGAAGTCGGAATACCCCCCTCTGTATTTAAACTGGCTGTGCAAGATTTTGTAGTGGCTGTCGAAAAGGGTGAACTGCCGAAATGTGGAAATGAAGTTCTCAAAGAGGCTTTTGAAGAGAGTGGGGTAGGTTAGTTGAAAATTGTTAAAAGATGAAGTCGACGTTTCTATTGAAAATGACTTCACTATGGTGCTATCCATTCATGCCATCTCTGACTCTGTTTCAATAACTCTTGGCATGCAGTTAGAGTGAGGAAGCTTTTATTGAGTTCATTTCTTGAGTATGCTCAGTCGAACGTGAAGAAATACATGTCCGATGAGCAAGTAGAGCTGTTTTTATCTATTCGAAACATTAGCGATCTTCGGTTTCCAGCTGATTGGTATGCTAAAGCAAGGCAGATGAATCGGTAAGAGAGCATAAGTTATGCGGATGATTATATTTTAAACACAATTTGACTTTCTAGCTATAATCCACCCATACGAGTCATTTTATTCCATTGCCATACTACTCTAAACTAATTGATTGGATTTTTTTATTCTCATACCATACATAGCAAAGTAATCTTGCATGTCGGACCTACTAATTCCGGCAAAACTTACAACGCGTTACGACGATTAGAGTCGGCCGAAAATGGTCTTTATTGCGGTCCGCTACGTTTGCTCGCTCACGAAATATACGAACGAATGAACGCGAAAGGCATACCATGTAATCTGGTAACAGGAGAAGAGAGGAGAGAGATTCCTGGGCAAGTCCGCTTGGTCAGTTCTACAGTTGAAATGGCAAACACGAAGAAAGCCCTAGACGTTGCTGTCATAGACGAGATTCAAATGATTGGGGATTTTGAGAGAGGTTGGGCATGGACACAGGCGCTTTTGGGTTTACAAGCTCACGAAATCCATCTGTGCGGAGATCCATCCGTTATCCCTCTTGTGAAGGAACTTTGTGAAAATGTAAACGACGAGCTAGAAATAAAAGAATACAAAAGACTTTCTCCGTTGGTCGTATCAAATAGGTCATTGGACAATAACTTCCGTCACATACGTCGAGGAGATGCAGTAGTTACCTTTTCTAGATATCAAATATTTGCGGTAAAGCGGATGATTGAAAAAGACACGGGTTTGCAATGTGCGGTCGTATATGGAGGATTGCCACCAGGTGAGTGGAAGACGTTAGCTAAGGGAACAACAGTCGTGTTCAGTGTTTGGAAGAATTTTATTAACACGTCATTTCTGTCTTTTAGAGACTCGTTCTCTACAAGCTAAACTATTTAATGATCCCAACAGTGGATACGATGTTATCGTTGCGAGTGATGCCATTGGAATGGGATTGAATTTGTAAGGCTGGTTTAGTCACATAACATAACGTTTGTCTTAGATTATGTACGCGGCGTATTATACATTTGTTGGTTTCGCTTACTTATCGTAACCAATCTTTATGCGTAGAAACGTCAAGCGTATTGTGTTTGAAACGGTGAAGAAATTTGATGGAAAGAATTATCGATACCTAACCCCTTCACAAGTCAAACAAATTGCTGGCAGAGCAGGACGATTTGGTACTGCTCACGAAGTGGGAGAAGTTACGGCGTGAGTATAATAAGATTATTACTATTATTTAATAAATATCAATATTCTAATTTTATTTGCAGAATGGATGATGGAGATCTGCAATACGTGACAAGAGCGTTGGATGCTGCGGTCACAAATATTGATGTAAGTTATGTAGGCGTACATGTTATCATCCAATGCTTTCTTTGATGTAATTAATTTTTTTTACACATAGTTTGCTGGATTACAACCTAATGCCGAGATGGTGGAACTTTTTGCTCATCAGTTGCCAGAGAACATTTCATTCTCCCAGCTTCTGGTCAGTGTAGGGCAGACTACTTTGTTGATTCCTTGACATCTTAATACTCACACGCGTGTTTTTCCACTGTTTAGCAAAAATTCGAAGATCTTGCTCAAATAGATGGTCAATATTTTCTTTGTAATTTTCGGGATCTAAAAGTAAGAAATAAGAAACATGGTTGCTTGTCAAATTATGTTACGTCCATATTGTGTGATCAACTGATGTCTGTTATTTCACAAAAGATTATTGCAGATCGGATACAGTCGGTGGAAATGTCAATAGCAGATCGATATGCATTTGTTACATCTCCAGTGAACACCAGAGATGAACTAGTCATGGCTTACTTAACCAAAGTATGTTCCTAAATGGAGCATGTTTATTTTAATGACACGTGTCTCCGAATACTCATTTCTCTTTCTTCTCTTAAAACAGTTTGCAGAAATGTATGGAAAGAAAGAGGCATGTCACTTAGAAAGTCTGGTTCGACTTCCAGAACAGCCTCCAACCACTCCTGAAGTACTGCAAGATCTCGAATCAGCGCATAGAGTCATTATGTTATATTTATGGCTAAGGTTTGCACCACAACTGCGGTTGTGACGATGTCTTTGTCTATTGTTTTATAACAACTACATCTCTATTAATACGCTACCTATATTCCAGCTATCGCTTTCCAGACGTATTTGTCTCGGTCGAAAATGCAATTGAAACCAAGGCACGTTGCGAATCCCTGATACACGACTCGCTTCAAACTATCCAGTTCTTCAGGAAGCGCACAAAATTCAGCAGGTCGAAAATGAGACACATGGAAGAAGTTGCCTTGCGATCATCAACCGATTATGGACATGCTAAAAGAAAGGGTTTACATAAAGCAGAAAGAAGAGAGAGGCATCGCAGGGTTGACGGCCAACAGTTGTATACTGCTTAAGAAATGATTTATTGGTTCAGTTTGCTATAGATATGTGTAATAAATGGATGTTGGTGATACCGGGGAGGAAGAGTTGTTTGGAGACGTTTGATGTTTATTACAGTGTATTGGCTTAATTTGCAGATTGGGTATTGATGGATATTTGAGTAGACGATGTTTAATGGATACGCGCTTTAATCTTTCGTTCAGATTTAGAGACAGTGTACTGTATATTCAATTATTTGAATATTACATAGAACTTGATAATATTCGATTCAACTTTGTAAGTTTCCTCGGTTTAACCAATTAAGAGATTCTCGGCAGACCACATTATTGTTGTCTATACATTTTGACACTTGACCAGCATGGGGAAAGTATTACTTTGCTACCTAATAAATTTGTGATGCTAGCCTTATAATAGTATAGTGATACGATATCAGCCTAGGTTTTCGCAAACTCTGAGAGAATGTTATTGTTTATGCCCTCACAACCTATCTCATATGATAAAGTAATTGATCGATAAAATAACTCGGATTTCAGGACAAAATTGTTGTTAACTAAATATGAATTGATTGATTGATTAAGTAAGAATCGTTGCAAATTTGGTTTTTCTAAAATAGGATATAATGTATTAGTATATTTCGTTCATTTCAGTCAATCTTTATCCATGATAAGTTTACCAACCAATTCGGCTGTCATTTACCTTGTATATCCTTTGATCTTTCCCAAATATTTCTAGCGTGAATCCCATTTACCTAATTCTAGTTTAAACCCTTTACATACCTTAACCTATTTGGAACCAACAAAGTGCCAGCACAAAATTCATACACATAAAACGCTGCGGGAATCAGGTTCTGTTTACTTAGTTGTCTTAATATTAGTCTCAATTAAACATTTGCTACTATACATAATCCAAACCCAATAATTTCGCGTTTTTATAGACACGCCAACTAGTGATACATCCTATATATGACATGGTCTTATGATGTCAAGACTGCAAATATTTACATAAGAAATTTGTATTTAAATACTGTAATATTGTCTAGTGTCAATATAACAGATAACAAGGAGCGTCAAATTTATATAGAATGACGTATTCTTTTAGCGCGTTTGTTAAACCTATCTGCCCACGCTCTAAGCGGTACGCCGGTAGTCTCTTTAACTTCTACCTGCTTCAATTTCGACAAATTCGCGTGAATTAAAGGACGAATGTTAACCACATCTCTGCAACTAGTAAACGTCAACGCCTCTAAATTAACACACTTCTCAACACCATTCCAATCAAAGTCGTTAAAGGACATATACTCAAAATGTAGATAGCAAAGGGTATCACCCATTGAGAATATCGCCTTACTCAATTGGTTGATTTCATGCGGAGTAAGAAGACTTCCTTTAATATGTATAGATCGGAGACGCTTCTGGTTTTTTATAAATTTGATCACATCGCTAGTGATATTATTTGTAGTCTCATGTGTTCTTGTTTGCCAAAAAGAAATCGAAAATTCTTCCTAAACGTCAAAGTCTCTTGTCGGTAATCAGCGATTTATCAGAACGAAAGCCCACAATAAAATATCAATAACTTACCACGTTGCGGCAAGCGTTTAACAATAGCACATTACCGGGCGGAAGAAAAAATGTTGCCGACAATGAAACTTTTCTTAGTGAGGCTTGAGCGAACCAGCTCTTTATTTCATCAGCTCCAAACTCTGGAATAAAAGGATATGCAAGAGAGTTAAGCCGTACATCA
The DNA here is from genome assembly GCA_910592205.1 of Paraglomus occultum. Lineage (NCBI taxonomy): Eukaryota > Fungi > Glomeromycota > Glomeromycetes > Paraglomerales > Paraglomeraceae > Paraglomus > Paraglomus occultum. Next base: position 34,261 of record CAJVPJ010000062.1, read on the forward strand.
TATCGCGAAAACATTGATAGTATCGCTTGAAGCAATTCACGGCATCTGAATATAAGCGCAGGGCCGCGAAAAGTATCGCTTTCAAGCAACCATCGGTGAATTCCTGTATAAAGAAAATACATATCGATGTCTCGTATATAATGCGGATAAGGCGTAGTAACGCGTTGAGGCGCAATGATCGCCATATTAATATTATTGAGTCCTTTAACATCATCCTGTGTAATAAAACTCATGAAAGTATCGAAAGTTGGGAGATGTGTAAACCCGGGTGAGTTCCAATATACAGGAATTCCTATTGCTCGCCAATATCTCGAAACTTGTAAACATGCTCTAAGAGTATCGAGTCCATCGTCATAGATCGGACAATTCCATTCACTAAAGTTATAAGGAAGACGTTCGACGAATTCAACTTGTGGACTTTCCTTTACAAAAGAAAGTATCTGGCGGAGAACTATATCAGGAAGAGCAGAAGCCATAATACTCGCATGCTCATGGAATAATGTAATATTAATTAGTGCTACGAACCTTGCCCAATCTCAGTTAATCTTATAGACGATCGAAAACTGATTGGATAATGGATCTTCATCACATATTACAGTTATTACTTTTCTTTCTACGATATTTTTAACCCCAACAACATGAGCGCTGCTGCTGATGACATCAAAGAGCAAAAGCATCCAGATACAAAGGAGGCTGCTGCAAAATTTTGGCATAGTTTTCAACAAGAACGTGAAGGTATGTTATGAGTAATATATTTCGGCTTTTGTTCTAATCATCGTAGTAATTTCCTTTGTCCTCTTTCACCAGCAATACGTCAAAGCATATCAGATCTTTCTACGCAATCCCGTTCCGTAGTTTCTGGTCTATGTGACAAAATTCTCGAGCAGATTAATAATCTAGAGAAAAAGTTGATAGAAGCTACAATATATTTGCCGACATATGATCAAAGACAGTTGACCTTGGTATGATTGAAGAGTATGACTTTGTTTTTTATCGTATTTGTAGTCTCATATTTACAAACTTTCTCAACTTTAAAATTAGCAAGTGAAATCTTTAAATGAAGAACTGAGTAAACAAAGATCGATCCTAATACCAAAAAGTAAATTTTCCTTTAAATCCAGGAAGACAGCAGCCATCTCTACCAAACCTACATCTACTACTGGAACAGTATCATCACAGGCACAGCTGCCTGAAAAGTCTTCAGTTAACGAGTCTACTTTGCCGGCAATATCATCAAACTTTAAGATTATTACGCTTCATGATGAACAGGGAAAATACTTTGACATTAAATCCCTTGTTGCACTGGATGCAGATAATAAAATAGTGGACTTTCAACTATCAAATCTCACTGATTGCATCGTAAACCTAGTCAGTGCCGATATCATCATCGGTGCTATTCATATAAAGAATCTTAAAAACACATTGATTATGTCTGGTCCTGTTGGAAGCTCAATTTTGTCACATGGATGTGAAAGATGTGTATTTCTTGTTGGCTGTCACCAGGTAAGAGTCAAACCAAAGATTTGCATTATTACATGAACGTCATTACTGATCAGTTAATGTGCTTTATGGTGATCAGTTTAGAATGCATGATTCTATTAAAATGAAGATATATTTGCATGTGACAAGCCATCCAATAATTGAAGACTGTAGAGAGATACAGTTTGCACCATACACATTGGCAGTCGATGGGCTAGAACAGATGTTTGAAGTACGTTAACATAATATCAGTTACAGTTGCATGCTTACAATATGAAGGATGGCCGCATCACAATTATTTCTTAATGACTTGAATTTTTTACATTTAACTGCACAGAAGGCCAAGTTGGATCAGTCAATCAATCAGTATGATAAAGTTGAAGATTTTAAATGGTTAAAACAGCAAGCATCACCTAATTGGAGTTTATTACAAGAACAGGAATGGGAAAAGGATTGGCCTTTAAATATAAAAGACAGTAGTCAAGAATCAATTAAATGCATTTTAGATAACATTGTAAAATTAGAAGATTGAAATATTTATTCATTGAATTCTACAAATAGAAACTTAGTAATAACAATGTCTTTGATAATGAGAATGAACGCACCATGGCAATCAAAAGACATTGAACTGGGAATGTCACTCTTTGCCATTCATTCAGCATCTGTATGAAATAAAGTCTGAACCGCTCTCTCTATCTTACGAGCATAACTCCAATGTATCAACAACCCACTTCCCCAACTTAAACTGCCATTTCCTATTCCCTCAGTACGAGTAACTTTTTGGTTACTATTGGCAGGAGCAGCAGTAAAGTTTTTTATTGCCAATGCCATCTGAGCGGCACATCTATCTTCCGAGAATCCACCAACTCCGGTGCCAAATCCGGCACACACAATCTCATCAATTCTTTGGTGTTTGGAATTTTTACCTTCAGACTTGACAATAGCATTATGGTACCTCACAGCTGTTAACATTGCCCAAGTACATCTATAAACAATATCATCACTCTGGTCCAATGATTTAGGTGTTCTCATTGTTGGACAGTGGGCAATGTATCTCGGTGCATTCAAATGTTTATACTTCTTAATGCTGGACGACAATTCATTCACATCTACTATCAAACAAGTACCAACATTTTGTTCACCACACCATTTATCCTGTATTTCTTTCTGGACTATTGGAACTAGTGCCTCAAACCCGCCATAATATTCGGAGATATAGTAATCTAATCCACCATCCATAAGGCCAAAACTGTTTGCGGGCGACACTACACATTGGAAGACACCCTTCGTAAAGAAATCCTGAAATGTTGTGTTATGTGTTTCAACTTTAAAGCCTTGAGTCGGATCAGTTAAATTGACTGAAGGAATCTTGGAGATTTCTTTGTCCCATGCTTTTACTAATGACTACGGATATCAAAAGTCAGGAATAGGTAAATAGACCTATCAAAAATCGATTCACTTTACTTTGCACATTCATAATTTTATTATTATAGCATCACATACAGATTACTATCGTTACTCACAGTTCTCGTATCTACCAAATGCAGTTTGAAGGCGTAAGGGGGGAGGTTTTCTTTAGACATTTCTGAAACATCGTTATCAGCCATTTCTCGCTCTTTGTTTTCAATTATTAGAAATGCTTGCTTTATATCGTTGAGAACATCAGTTGCCCCCTCCGTTCAAGGTACACTGAGCTTAAATGGTTTTTTTCTTGTCTATCCCCAAGTTAGTAACCAATCAGCCCTATTTTCCGCCATGCGCAATGTTGCACGAACATTGAGAATACCCGTTATTGCTCAGAGCCTATATCGTGTGATATACAGACGTCAGCCATCTAACCAAAGCGGTAATTTTCTGTATTAAAGAGTATGATGGCTAATTGCTACAATAAGCAGTAATATCCGCACATCATATACCACCACAATGCAATATATGTCATGAATACGTGATTTAATAAATAATTTCCCTTGTGTACTTTATTCTATGGTTGTGCGTTGTTGACTCGAATAATAAAGAATTTGCATTCAGGTCACATATTTTACTCATTTGTTAAAAATTTATGTAAATCTCATAATTGCTATAATTGTTCTATTATTTACCCCCTAATCTTTCGATCGTCAGTCGATCGAACTGAAACAATCTCTTTCGAACTCTTTGCTATAACGTTAAACGACCAAGTGACTGGAATAATCCCTAAGGACAAGCAGATTCACGAACAATTACGAAAACCTGGGGACTAGTTTCTTAACGGTATTTCATCAAGTCAATGTTTTTCATAACCATCGTCATACAATCTACACGCTAGCTGCTAAATAAAACAATGTCTGCTATCACTCACTCCAGCCTTCTGTGGATAAACAAATGCCACCACTATCGACGATTCACACAACACGGAACTCACAACGACATATTTTTACTACAAAAGACCACCGAACTACCAAAGGACAGAGCGGCTTTCGCCCAAGATGTAAACGTGCAATACGTCTTGCTTCACGCAGAATGTATGATGATGCACTTACTGAAATCAATGCTGCTATTAATAAACGTCCCAGTAAAGCTATTGGCTATCTCATACGTGCCGCTATCCATCAGGCTCTCAATCTACCGCTAAAGTCACTTACCGATCTTGAAATAGTCTTATCTTCGCAGCCGGATAATCCCACAGCATATCGTTTGCGTTCGATAGTCTTCTGTGGTATGGGCTTATATGACTATGCCAATCAAGATCGAAAACGACTTATACTCACACAGAACAATCAATCAGACTTTTCAAACATTATAACTCCGCTTTATCGCAGAGTTAAATTCTCAAAAATAACCGTTCTAGAAAACATATTCTCGAATTCAGTGGCAAATCGCTTTGTAATGAGTGATTTTCATCCCAATTTGGAAACACATGCCGCCAGTTCACGTCTAATCTATCAATGTGCGAGAGCATTGTTTAATCTCGGGTCGTTTCACGAATCATTGCAATATCTCGATAAAGCATTAGTTGACAGACCGTGGAGTACCAACTTGCTCGAACTATCTGCTCGAATATATTACAAACTAGATAGAGATCATGACGCACTTGCTCAAATCAACAAATTACTTTGCAGGCGACCGAACAGGATATCTGCTCTGCAACTAAGAAGCGATACTTACTATGCACTCCATCGACACAGGGAATCGCTCGTTGATTTAAATCGAATTCTCGAAATGGAACCAGATAACATTGAAGCTCTTTGTGACCGAGGAAATGTATACAGAAAAAGAGACAGATATGATGACGCTCTGGCCGATTACAACAGAGCTTTGAAATTGGAGCCAAAATACTTTATTGCCTTGCAGAAGAGAGGACAGGTATACGAAGCATTACACAGATACAATGAAGCCTTGATTGATTTTACAGATGCACTCGCGCTACAACCAAAGAATACGTGGATACTTTATCGACGCAGCGAGATTTACTGTCGCCAAGGATATCAAAGCAAAGCACTCTACGATCTTAACAAAGTCTTGAATCTCGAACCGGATGACTTTTGGGCAATTCGTGATCGAGGAGAAGTTTATTGCAAACTACATCGATACGACGACGCCCTGGCTGATCTTAACAAGGCACTCAGTATTCGTTCAGAGAGTTCGTCTGCATTACGTATACGCGGAGATGTATACCGGATGATGAGTAGGTACGATGAAGCTTTAGTGGATTTAAACAAGTCATTGGAGCTGAATGGCGATAATGCTACTGCATTTAAAAGCCGTGGTGAGTTATATCGCACTCTTGGACAGTATGAAGCTGCATTGACCGACTTTAATCAGGCATTGAAGTTGCAACCGAAAAGTTACTCTGCTTTCAAGCTACGAGGACAGTTATATTTCCTGCAGAAACGATACGATGAGGCATTGGCAGATCTTGAGAGAGCGTTCACATTGAATAAGAACAGTGTATCGACACTCTGTATCAGGGCCAAAGTCTATTTAGCTATGGAACGACCTAAATTAGCACTTCAGTATCTTGATATGGCAATGGATATTAGGGCGCGTGATCCAGAAGCACTACGTACAAGGGCGGAGGTTTATCTGATGCTTGATCGTTTCGACGAGGCATTGGATGATTTGAACAAATTATTATGGGTCGATCAAGACAATACTGACGCACTTTGTAAGAGAGCAACTATCTTCAAACTCAAAGGTCGTACTGACCAAGCACTTGATGATCTTAATCGGCTACTACCAATAGATTCATGTTATATTCCCGGTCTACTTGCGCGTGGAGAAGTTAATCTGATATTAGGACGATACGAAGAGGCACTTCGTGATTTGAATAATGCTATTGTCTTTGACCCTGATGATGCCTATACGTATGGTATTCGGGGACAAGTTCATCAAATGTTAAGGCAAGATGCAAAAGCAATGGCTGACTACGAGAAGAGTTTCAGGCTTGACTCAGAAGTTGAGTTTCCGATTATCAATAATGAAGAAATATATCACACATTGAAAATTATTGCACGGTAGTTAGCATGTCGAGTTTGTCAATTGGACTATGCGTTTATTCGAGTCTGTTATATAGTCAAAGGAGTTTATTATTATTGCGGAATGAACGGATATTGAAACATTCATGTCGAGGTTATGGATTTTGGTAAAGATGAATGAGACTTTTGTAAATTATAAACAAGGAACAATTTTGTTTTGAACTTGCTAGTCTGACATAAAGCGCAATTCTCAAGAATTAAGCACTAAATAAGCCATGACTACTAGTTTCGAACAACTCTAAGTAAATAAATACGACTTTAGAGTTAAGTGCTAGTTTATTAATATAGCCAACTCTTGGAAAAAAGTGATTGATTACAATGATAATTGTCTGAACTTTTCGTATCGGAGAATGTCTTTCTTGGATATTGAGGGTCGAACTAGTGCAAGCGCTCGTAAGAGATCACTTTGCGAAATGGCCATTTGCTTCGTAGAAATATAGAGCTTTGTTAGACTTGTCTGCCATTGGATCCAACAGTACGTCTGCTATATTTTGTTTAGACTGGTATACTTACTTCAGCATTTCCTCCCTCTTTACATCTCTTTAATGCTAGTAAACCTGCCCTTTGAGTAAGAGCTTTCAAATCTGCGCCTGTGTAGTTTTCCGTGTTTCGAGCAATATCATCAAAGTCTACTTCATTAGAAAATCGTGTTCTCACGCTTAATAGATGTAATATATGCAACCGTTCTTCACGTAGCGGCGGTCGAACGTACACTATTCGATCAAGCCGCCCTATATTCAATAACGCAGCAAATACATTATTACGTGCGTAGCGAATAGAACCTGGTCATGACAAGCAGTTTACCCGGCCGTAATATGGTTCTATCAATCATTTCTGGATTGTTTGTTGCAGCAAGGATTATGACGGGAAGTTGTCTGGCAGTTAAAGCATCCAGCTCGAGAAATAGTTGAGATATCATCTGTGGGCAAAGATAAAGAATGGTAAGTTTAGTTGCATCTTCCTCGTCTGATCTTTTAAATCAGACATACCTTTTTGCCTAGCGTACCGCTCTCATCACGTAAACCAAATACAGTTTCCAACTCATCTAAAAAAATCACACATGGGCTTGATCGAGCAGCTATTCTGAACGCGTTAGCTATGGCTTTTTCAGACTCACCAACCTTGACAATTATACATTACGAGTAAGCCGTCTTGTCATTCCGTTATTGGGGGTCACTAACGAATATGTTACCTCGCCTTTGATTAAATCAGGTATCGACACTGGTAAAAAGTTGGCAGATGTCTCGGCTGCAACTGCTTTGGCTAAAAGGGTTTTGCCGGTTCCCGGAGGCCCAAATCTAAAATCAGAGATTACCGAGTTGGATAAAGACGGATAGCTTAGAGTTTTATCTCTGGCAATAATATACATACAATAAGACACCTTTTGATGGCTGAATTCCCATTCGTCGAAAAGCGTCTGCATGTTTATACGTCCACACGACAGACTCGTCTAAAATTTGCTAGGAATCATTTGAATTAGATGTAGAGTCATTAAATGATTGACATTTCAGCGTTCTCAAATCGTTACCTTTACGTCATCCAGCCCACCAATATCGCTCCATCGAATCGGGTCAATTTTCTTTACATCGTTCTTTTCACGCAACGCGCTGATCTTAATATCTTTCATACTTTCAGCAAAGTCTTCGCGAGTAATAGGATATGCATCTGGTTTTCCTTATAACGACAGGTAAGTTGTTAGAAAAAAAGAATCAACAATGTTTGGTATTGGTTGGCGTACAATCTTGTACCTGTTTCATCGATGCTTTTAATATTAGCGCGCTCAATAGCTATACGACAAAGTGCTGCCAAGTCAGCAGCAAGGTAGCCGTGGCATTTATCAGAGATGTCGTCCAAGTTGATGTTGGGAACTGTCTTAAGGCCATTAGTCAATGTTTTCAATATTTCGCGTCTCTGTACGGGTGTTGGCAGGTCGAGATGAATCTCGTCCTAGTTGACGCGAATGGTTAGATTAACAGTATTAACAATATAGCCCGCCGTAAATAGCACTGTACCTGAAACATGGTTCTGACAAGCGAGTTGAGTTTAGAGATATCTGTCGAAGTTCCGATCTATTCAAATGTTATGTAATTGAACGAACACTATTTATGTTGATAAGTTGCAGCTATACTTACCAGTAGAATTTTGACGTCTTTGCTTATGATAGATGCGTAATCAATACAGGCCTGATGGGCAAAAACCATCGCTTCATCAACAGGAAAGAAAAGCTCTATATCCTCAAAGATGACTGTCTGAAGGGAGCAAGAAAATCAGTACTGTTAATCAGATCAGCCAGCGATCATTACAGTTTACTTACGTATACATGGTTCTTCTTTCACAACTTTGGTCAAATAAGCCCGTATACCTTTATCTGGATATGCAGGAAATTCGGCCGCTAGGTCTCCAACCGTAATGGAAAAAATCTGTTCAGATTTAGTCGATGTATAGAACGGACAAATATCGGGGCTATAAGGCCAAGTATCACCTTAACTTTAAATAGTTTTGCAAGATGCGTTATTATATAAGTTTTTCCAATGCCAGTAGGTCCGTTAACAAGAATTAATTTCGGAATTTCAATGTTATGAATCAAACATTCGTCTCTTCTGTTGAATGCCAGATCGAACAATTGATGGAGTCTCGCATCCATTACTTTAGTATTGACTAACATTATTATTATGAACCAATTAATTCAAAGCACAAAAGTGAGAGTGAATATTAATATATAGCAAAATTAAAATGTGGCTGGAGAGATGAGCACGTATAAACTTAATGTTGCACAAAGTCGCAGTAAATTTTTATTATTCAATAATAATAACAAAATTCAAGTGTAAAAATCATTTCAATTTATCTCATAATAATATCATAATAATAAGTTTGTCTGCTGTCATCACAAGCCTCGCAATTTATTTACCCGCGGTCTTGCAGCTCGAGGCGGATTTCGTCGCGGTTGTGGTGGCTGTGCCGTGTCGACCCTATAAAACAAACGTAAATAAATATCTAACTTGTAATAAAATAAAGTTTTACTAAAACTTACTGCCTTCTGTTCGAATTTTGTGGTCTTGCGGCTCGGGGTGGGTTGCGTCTCGGCTGAGGTGGCTGCACCACAATTTCCCTTTAATGTTAAAGCAAATATTATTAATACCTTACCAAATTTAATGATAAATAACGTCACAAAACTTACTGATTCCTCGTATCGACCGATCCTTGCTGGGTCGAGGAGGCTGGTGACTGTGATGGAGGTGCTATTTCAAAAAAAAAAAGTTACTTTAGCCAGAACGCTTTATAAATAAGTATTGTATGTCGAGAGTGTTTATTTTCACTTATGTCTACCTTGATTATCTTGCACCACATCTCTTCTTCGCCCTGGCCATCTAGGTGAGTAATCAACCACGGGCGGGAGGGAAGGGGACATTCCTATTTGAAAAAAATATCACTTGTTTAAATAAAAAAAATGAATAAATAATTTAATAAATTTATTTATCTTATCCTGTTGAGGAGGAAGATTTCCCCGAGGCACCAAAACAGGTCTATTTCGTGGAAATATTCTATTCATGGCGTTAGTCGCCCTCAAACCCCACGGTGGAATGGAGTGAGGGCGTCTTTGCAGCGTTACGGAGACGTAGTCAGCCGGGCGGTTCATTGCCATATTTAATCCCCTGAGACTAAGTTCCAGCCTCCGCTCTCTTTAATAGAAAGCTTGAGGATCGATATGCTCCTCACGCCGCGATATCCAATGAATAGTTTACCTGCCTTCGGTTCTCCCTTTCCTCCTGACGCATTCGCTGGCTATACAAATGCTAGCGCGAAAACCTTCTTGTTTCATCCCACCTCGGCAGGTCTCTCCACTGCTGATAATCTTCGAGACGCATCGAATAGGCCCGGCGCCTTGCTGGTAGTATTTCTGACCCGTTAGCCAAGAAAACACGACAAAGCTACTTGATGCGACCAGCGCATTAAAATGTCGCCTCCTAATGGAGGCGAGAGCAACTTGAACTTGTTCTCCGTCCCTTGCCAGTCGTGCTGACACAACAAAACTCGGAACGGAGAAAAAATTTTGGGCGCTTGTGTCGTATTCCATTATAAAAGTTCGCTTGTTATCTTTTGCAAGGTAAAAGCGTAAAGCGCGTTATCTTGTTTACGAGGAATCTTAACTAGTTAATTGGTTAAAAGAAGTATAGAATTCTTTCATAACAGGACAATTCTCAATAGTTAGTTTGGTTAATTGATTATGAGCCAAAGAAACTAATTTTAAATCTGGGCAATTTCTTATTATTCTTAGAGTTCACGTGATATTCCGGATTTGAAATACGTGATTACCACGTTATTATTACGTCAACTACTGCGGACAATAGAACAATTGACTAGATTATAAACTTTGTTCATATAAAATTGGCTCTTTTATCTAACAATGGACAAGTCGGTCAGTTTAGCAGACAGGTAATTGAATCGGATTACCATTACGAACATTCATGTTTGATTTTTATTTAATCGATGGGTTTCTATAATTTTGTTCAATCAACTTCGCAGGTTTTCATCAACATTACTATAAGGCTAATGGTAACTCGTTAGGAAGTTTATTTAGGTATTAATGAAAGTGATCGTCCCGGTAATTATTTTAATTTTCTTTATTAAAGATCTTCCTTCGGCGATTAAGTTACCACTTTCGGAAACGATGCAGTTTTAACATTAAACATATGCTTGCACAGTTGGATGATATACGTAGTTTTTAAAGCAGTTTCTGTCACGTTTGCCGCATATAAATGACAAAATTTCCAAGTCTTTTAATAGGAATGTCTACATAGAAAGAATTGTGCGATATCAACAACTGCGACTCGATAAGATTCTAGTACAACTTCCTCATTATTTTTTGAGATTTATCGCAAAACTTCAGTCGTCCGAACTTTTTTATTAAAAGCGTCCCAAACTCGTTGCTAATAATAATACCGTGCGTCCGCCATTGTTACTAGATTTGAAAAGGGCATAAAGGTATTCAGTTTTCTATAATTGGCAAGAGCGGGAATCATCAGCCGTTGACAATGTTCTCACGGTTACAGATTTTCCATGGTAATGCATGAGACATCGACCGCTTAACTTGTATCGCAGTTGAAATTATGGAATCAGCTAAGGTATTGTAGAAAAAGTCACAGTCGGAAGAGAGCCCAATCAAAGCCTATACAAATTTGGTTTTGCATAATTGATTTCTATTTCTGGTAAAACACCTGACTGAATCATCTGCGGTTAAACAATTTGCTTCCCCTGTACATTCTCTCGTATGCCCCCGACTTGTTTTCTTGTGGCGCTAAATATTAATGGATAAGATATTGCCCTACATATAATATAGTACAACGTTCCCCTGAAGCTGCCATGTATATTTTGTATTCAATTTGTATCCTAATTAGAAATGAAGGAGCTGTAAAGTTGTAGTCGCCTTTAATCGTTATCACCATTTAAACCATTCATTACACTTTTCGAGAAACACTCTTTCCTAATTTCATAAACCCTATTTCATTTATAAACATGAAATTTTGCCATTAAATTTCGAGTTCTATCTCTTAATATTAAATTTGATAATCACGAGGGAAAAAAAACTTGCATTCTTATTACTATTTACTCTTATTATAATTATCGTTTAACTGCTCGTTTATTTACTACAACTTACTAGTAATAGCAAGTGAATACAGCCGAAGTTGTGTATCAACGATCTGGATTAATTAACAGCACAGCCTTCGACGTCGAACCTTCGCTCAGCCCCCTTCCCCCCACCCCTCACCCCTTCCCCCGTTCTAGCAAATTCCCCTCTTCTCCCTTCTTCTTCTCTTATTCTTTCTACTGTTGTCTTTTAATTCGGAATGTTTTTCAATACAACATGTCCATATGTCGAAAAGGAAAAAGACCCAACGCCGTTTTTTGACCCAAAGAACATCAATTTCGATGCTCATCGGCTCGGCTGGGCATTCTCTGGCATTTGCACATTAATTGCATGTATAATTTCGTTCTATCTGATATATAAACATATGCGAAATTACACAAAGGTAATAATAATAGAAAGGACGCGGCTATAAAGAAGAAAGGTTTGGTTGCATGAAATATATCTAATTCTCACACATGCTTTATATCCTTTGACTTCCTCCACACATTCGTTTCTAACGACAGCCCGACCATCAGCGTTACATAATACGTATCTGTCTCATGGCACCATTATATTCTCTAATCTCATGGCTGAGTTATCGCTTCTACACCGAGAGTACTTACTACATAACAATCCGTGATTGTTATGAAGCATTTGTACTGGCTTCGTTCTTCATCCTTTTACTTCGATACCTTGGTGACTCACCTGAAGAACAGAGAAGACAATTACTCAATACAAAAAAACGAAGTCTAATGATGCCACTTTGTTTCTTGCGATATAATCCAACAAAGCAGCATTGGTTATTTTGGATAAAATGGGGAATACTCCAATATGTCATAGTTAAGCCAATTGTGACGGTCGTTGCGGTCGTGTTGCAGTATCATGATGTGCTGTGTGAGGAGAGTTTTTCGCCCGCGTTTGGAAACTTTTGGATACAAGTCGTGAACTTTATAAGTGTGTCCGTGGCAATGTACTATTTGATCACGTTTTACGTTACTATTAGGGAGCTGATCAAAAAGGAGAAACCGTTTTTGAAGTTTTTGGCTGTTAAATTGGTAACGTGTTCAAATTTAGGCAGGAGAATGGAGAGAGTTGGTGGACATACGCGTAGCTTGCAAACTGTTGCAGCATTAGTTGTCACCGGCAATTGTAAATCTGTTTGCATTATATTACGTACACAATCTAACTCGTTTCTATCTTGTGCAGGTTATCTTTTTCTCCTTCTGGCAAGCGATTCTTTTAAATATACTCATATATTTGGGAATAATCAAAGAAACTCAATACTGGTAAATATTCTACATTTCCTAGATAATTCGTCGAGGTTGCGAATGTCTGTGATTCACATGTGATTCTATCATTATCTATACATTGCACACATTTTTCCTTATTATTTTAACCAAATTTCCTATGTTTATTTCCAGGACGACTCACAATATCACCTTAGGCATAAATGCAATCTTAATATGCTTCGAAATGATAATATTTGCTTTCGTTCACGTGTACGCTTTTTCATACAAGCCTTATCGTTCACCTAAGCCGACTTCTGCATGGAGTGCCTTTTGGGATAGTCTGAACCCGATAGACTTCATTAGAGAAGTGGTGGGATTATTCAAGTATGCCTGGAATTGGATGCGAGGTTCATCAACAACAAAGGGTAATAGGTTGTTAGATTTGGAATTTGCTCTTGGGAAGAAGAGAGTCGTTGCGCACGCAGCAGAGCATGATCTACCCGACAAGGACGATGGAAAAGATGATGACAACGGAGGTGGACAAGGTGGTGGAATAATGATGCAAAGCGGGTTACAAAGTGAAACGTATGAACTGTCTGATAGGTCACTGGGTGAAAGGCCAAGTGGAACCACCGAAATCACTCAATCAGTCCCTCCAAAATCTTCAAAAGTTCGAGTGACGTCTGCAACAAACTTGATATCCAGTAGACCAATCTCTACTTCCTCGTCGACTCATAGTGTGTCTTTCTGGGAAAAAGTATTTCCAAAACGTTCCAGTCAGGATGCACCAAATTATCCTACAGATGCTTCTCTGGAGATGGGAGAGACAAATGCTTCTCGGATTACCGCTCGCCGTGATGAATCAGAAGAAAGTAATGAATTGTTGGAGAGCGCTGCATTTAAGACGGCAGTTGCTAAATTATCGCAGTTGGAGAAAGTTGAGATCAATGCCGGGCAAGAACCGAAAGGGGTGACAAGAGACATGTATGAGAGACCTTTGAATACGGATCGGGGTTTAAACAGAATCGGAGATGATAAAAGCTTTGACGCAAACAATGTGATCGTCGGTAATTCCCTCAATCCACCAACGTTACCAACTAGCATTCCTACCTCTTCTTTCTCGTCACCAGCATCTTCATCATCCTTGTCTCAATCTAAACATGTTCATAATAATCCCGTTTCATCACAAGGATTCGGAAACATGACGCCCGTTGGAGTAAATCAAAATATAGATGTCAATAGTAGGATTGGTAATGGATACGGTTACGGATATACGGGTGAACATGGTAGCACTTATGTCAATGGATACAACGGTTCATTAGTCAGCAACTATGATTATCATGTGGATCCGTCCCGTGGAGTTAATTCTATGGGGCTATCAGCTTCATCACATCCACCACCTACAAGTCAGTTATCGCCAGCACCCGAACAATCTGTCAGTTACAATCTATCTCAAAATGTGACAACTGTCAGATCAAACGAAACTGGCATGTCACGGGATTACACAATCAACAGTTCGTCTTTTGGTAACTCACGTGCAGCGTCAAGCGATACAGATGATACAGAATATTTCCACTCTGCAATATCTTCCCAATCCCCAAATATTTCGATGAAGTCACAAAACAAGGATACGTTTGGTATTCACAATAAAGACACTGGGGGAAGAGATATACGAGTGGAGTACATCACGTATGGGTGAGAGAAGCTTGTGCAATTTGACATATTTCTAGATTTTGCTGTTTCTGTAAATTTACTTGTACTATTATTAAAACGATATATTGCTTCGAATTTATTCCTTAATAAAATCATGGCATGGCATGGGATTGGGTTGATATGAAACGAGTATAAAATGTGGAAATTTGTTTATCGTTGTATTTGATGAAAACAATTTTCCCCGACTTGTGATATTATCGGATACCATTGCCAAGACAACGCATTCTTATGCAAGAGCTTTCGTTGTAATATATCAGTAATAGTAATTTTAATTTGGGTAACATAAATTCAATAAAACATGTGATATTATGCGTGTTACTATGCCATGCAAGGATCATTCACATTACTATATTCATATTCGAAGCAGAGGCCGTGCTGGAGTATGAGGCCGAACATGTCATTTGTTATGTTTCCTTCCATTTTGATGTATTTCAATGTATTATCTTCCGGCCATACGGGATTTTATCCCACAGCGGATGGCAATATTCCGTAGGTATACGGCTATGTCATTGATGATTCTTCACAAATTTATTAGGTTTGTCTTTATAATTACATATTACTGAATGACGCTACTAATCTCTTATTAGATTGTTTCTCGCCGTGCCCAGCACGAGTTTACTATATTCTATTATTGCAAGTTTACGCGCCTGGGCCCAATTGTGTACTGATGTTCAGCGTAAAAATATTGATGACTCTCTAAAGCCTCCTCAACCTGCTCCCGTTATGTAGAAAATAATGTGGTTGTATGATTGATGTTCAAGTAAAATCTAAGCCTAAAACATTTCGTTATCTTGAAAGATATGGTCGTACGACATGCCATATGCGTATACAGGTGACTGGCCATCAAGAACAGTAAAACGGAATATAGTCCGTCAACCGATGTGGAATGTTTTTATACGAATAAAAACATTTTGATCATATGACAGTAATGACTATAAAACAAGTTGTAACTATAAACGAAGGGTTATTATGATAATTGTACGCTTCTTTCTAATTAGGGTAGAAACCAGCCATAGAGTTTTGACGAACATACTGAACATCAAAAAAGCCAATATCACGTGTTCAAAGTGAAAAGTGAAACAAAACGCCGCTTCGGTCCTATTTTGAACCGAACGGATACATCGGCCCATTGAAACAAAATGTCTATATGCGAATTTGAAAACTACCACGGTTTCTATGTCCCCAAAGAGGGTGCAACCAAAGGTGTAATTGTTGTACAAGAATGGTAAGCAAAGATAATGAATTGACAGCAACAGACGGTTGAAAGCGAAGGAGTAAAAACATGTTTCAATTGATGATAGGTGGGGCTTAAATGATAATATTAAAGACGTAAGTTCATAAGTCAAGTGGAAATGGTTGCATAACTGCCCATACCGATAAGCCTGAAGTGAAACCTCTCCTCTCATAGCTGGCCAGACAAGTCGCCGACCGCGGTTTCCATGCTATTGCTCCCGATTTGTATCATGGCAAGGTAAAAAAAAACTCTTCGTCTACTGGTAGAAGATTCGTTCTTTTTATCATAGAATTCATTATGTTCATTCCATTAGACCGCAAAAACAGTTGATGAAGCCAGTCATCTAATGACAGGACTTGACTGGGATGACGCTTTGAACATG
This sequence comes from Paraglomus occultum, assembly GCA_910592205.1. Taxonomy (NCBI): domain Eukaryota; kingdom Fungi; phylum Glomeromycota; class Glomeromycetes; order Paraglomerales; family Paraglomeraceae; genus Paraglomus; species Paraglomus occultum. The sequence goes on from CAJVPJ010000062.1 coordinate 50,438, forward strand.
ATTGGCGCTGCAGCGCGTTTCTTGAAAGCGAATGGAGCACTTAAAGCAAGTACTGTTGTCTCAATAACACTCAATTATTTATATGACTAACAATTTAAAGCATATCAACAGAATGGCGTGGTTGGTTATTGTATGGGTGGGGCAGTCTCAATCGCAGCAGCAGCAAGAGTACCTGAAATTGATGCTGCGGCACCATTCTATGGTATGTATTCGAATAATGTATGCTTTATACAAACGTAATGCACATCGAGTGCTCATGTGAAATACACTTTTCCAGGCATACCACCCGCTTCAATCGCCGATCCTGCAACAATTCGCATACCTTTACAACTGCACTTTGGTGCCAAGGACGAGGTACCCATGTCTTCGCCTAAAGCGGTTGAAAAACTTGAAGAAACGTTAAAGAGCAGTAACGTCGAGTACGAATTACATATATATGATGCCGGACATGCCTTCATGAACAAAACTAGGCCCGAAGCTTATCATCAAGCGAGTGCGGAATTGGCATTCGAGAGAGTTATTACATTTTTCACGCAGAAATTGTAAATTTTCCAGTTTTTAGTTGAACGCATATGCTAGCTGTTCATTGAGCCCTCATTGAAATAAACTGGTGTATTTAATTTAGCAAAAACATTTTTATGTAGATTAGGATTGTTTTGTTTGATGACTAGCTATTTTTTAAATGCAAAAAAAGTTTGCACGCGACCCTTCCTGCCCTCAATGAAATTCATGTTAATCGCCGAGAATAAGCGCTTTAATTACACCATCCTTTTGATCCCTCACGGTTTGAAAGGCTTGGATTGCTTCTTGAAATTTATATTTATGGGTAACTAGTGGTTTCAAATCAATCAAACCTGCAGCGACCATTTGCACAGCCTGCCTGTGAGCGTTCGAATATCGGAAGCATCCTCGAATAGTAATTTCTCGAATTCCTACATGTGTTATCGGAAGAGCCACAACATCATTGCCCATACCCACT